>ML769742.1:7174-64695 GCA_009733575.1 Gymnopus androsaceus JB14 | reverse complement strand
ACCCCTCCTCCGAAGCTACCAAAGCGAAAAGCTACGAAGTCGGTCACTCCTCCTTCACCTCCAAAGGCCGCGACCCCTCCTCCGAAGCTCCACAGTGTTGACGATCCAAAGTTTGCTGCTTTCCTTGAAACTATGCCCGATGATGAGAAGGAACAGTACATTGAAGACTGTACTACCGTCTCACTATTGAAACTTATGGGTGATAGAGAGCGGAAGCTCTTTGCTTTCATAGGATTCTCAGGGCTAGGCTTAGAGACAGTTATCAAGGAACGAGCAAAGAATCGAGCTAGAGAAGAAGCGGAGGTCGTTGATGAGGAGATTCAGGAGGAAGTTCACGCAAAGTCTACCATTTGGCCCACCGGATATCATGCGGTCACTATCGATGCTTACTTTGCAGATTGCGCCAATCCTGATATAAAGCGCACAATGCAGAGTCTGTTCAAGGAACACTTCCCACATGTTGAGAAGTACCCTCACTCCAGTATCTTCACGCATCGTAATCGTTGGAATTCTCTTTCAACCAAATCACGCGAAAAGTTTGTGGCAGCTGGTGAAACTGAAGCAGGTCTATGGAGTAATGTCATGGCAAAAACAACAGACAAGTATCAGGCAAAGCGGAATGCTAGACGACAGGCAAAGCGGATCTTGGACAAGCAGAGTAGGGAGGGAAGTGATGATGATGAAGGAGAAGACAGTGGTGGTAGCTACGTTGATAGCGAGGAAAGTGTTTCTGATTCTGATTAACTTCATTTGTGTTACCTTTGCGCTACCTTCGCTCAATTGTATTACCTTCACCTCCAAGCCCATTTATTCACGCTACCTTCGCTCAATTGTGTCACCTTCGCCTCCAAGTCCTCCACTCAATCCGTTATTCGCGCTACCTTCACACAATTCCCATGTTACCAATATGATACGCTCTTGAAATATCCTATACATTACATTATAGCTAGACTACTGCCAGTACGTAGGACCATAACCATCGTTGTACAATTTTGTCTTCATCTGTTCGTTGTGTAGTAGGATCATTTCGTTAAGAAAAAACTCGTAAAAAATGCAGCCCATCTCTCGACACATGGAGTGATACTGTCCAAACCAGGCATTAGTCTGCTCCGCAATCGAAGTATTGAAAAACCATCGCTCCTTCCCATTCTCATCCACATACAGCATCTCCTTGAACTGATAAGGATTACAGTGTTTGGCACAGTACCCATCGCTTTCCTTGTGCTTGCATTTGAAGTGGAATACGTCGACCGAAAGGCCAATGTTTTCGAAAAAGTTTTGTATCTCGGGATCAGTCTTGGGGTTATGGACGTATTGGGAGAGTATGCAATTTGTATCATAAATGAAATGATTGGGGCACCGACGACCGTTGAAGGTTTTGACCACAAATTTCTACGATTCCCGTAAGCTTAACAATTGCAGAACAATACGCTGAAAAATCATACCGCAACAAGTGAAAATGCCTCTGAATGAAGAAACGTCTCTCGAGCCAGTATCATTCCACATGGAGCAATGATAAGTTGCTCATTATGAGTCCGTTTGCGTCCAAACTGACCGCGGATCTTTTTTTCACCCTTTCCTTTTCCTGAATCGACCATTGCTTCGAAAACCGCTTCACTTCCAGTATCAAGCTCTTCTTCCTCAAGATGTTGTGCTTCATCACCCTCTACTACTGCCCGCTCCCACCGCTTCTTCAGCTGAAAGGTTGCCTGTCCAGCGTCGAGATATTTTTCCTCAGCGTGACGATGTTCTGGCTCAGCGCAGGTTTTGTGTCCAGACTCAACCATGTTTGAACATCCGATGATACGACAAATCCTCTCCATTTGCTGGCAATGAACGACACAGTAGGTCTGCTTTGTATTCTCGAGCATTCCGGCACAGTGAGGAACAGCACAGGTTGGCCGTCCAACCGTAACACCATCACATACTACAGCAAATATTTCTTTCGCAGCTGCGAGAGCATATTGAGAAGATAAATCACAAAGAAAATGCGAATGCTTACCTTTACCCTTTTCTATCCAGTGCCGAACACATTTATCACATCGATGGTCAATCTCTGGCTGGCCATGAACCCGTATCTCATCATTGACACATATCATAGCCTCATCGAAGCGATGTGCTTGTGGTATCTGGTCCAGGACATTGAATAGCCCTGAGCATGTCTGATAATGTTCGAGTAAAGAAAGCAACTTGAAGCCATCGTATATATTTTCAGGACGCAGACCAGGGTTAACTTTCCAGTCTGTCGGAATAAGAGCTGGGTTGGGCGTAGATGTTTGATAGATTTTTGCACAGTTTGTTGCCGAGACACTAAAACTATATTTAAGAAACAATATGGAGAGATAAATTCAAGTACGCACTGTGCATGTAGCATATTCGACCGCCACATCCTAATAAAGCTAGTCTCAGCAAATGAATGTTCGGATAACTGGAGGATGTCGGGAATGGGATCGCAGGAATAGTAGTAACGTCGAGCTTTTTTTTCGGCTGTACTAGGTTCAACATAATAATCATGGTGATATATTCTTTTACAACCTGGCGAATTGATGAGCAAAGGTGCACAGATATCCTACAGTAAAACCAACCAACCATTACAGGTAATATGATACTTCATGACAGGGACAGGGCCATCTGCCTTGGTATATAAGATTGCGTGTCGCTCTTTAAGTCCTGACAGCTTGAGACGCTTTTCGTTCTGAACGTATGGACATTCATGATTGACACAAACAAGCGTAGGTGGCCAAAGGCTTTTCTGAGATGCTAATTCCTTATATTCAGCAGGTGCACCATGAAAGAGGAAAAGGAAACATACGAAATAAGAGACCACCGTTTTTGCGAAACGTACACTCGACAGCTCTATCATCACTGATGCAATCCCAAATATCATCGGATTTCCAAACCATATCTCGCATGACTGTCCAGCAGACCTCTACAAGGTCCTCAGAAATATCACAAGAACGAGAAAGGAGGGTGATAGCCTCAGCGGGCAGTAGTATTGGAGTGTCATCTGGATGCTGGGTTGAAGGATATAAACCAAGGATATTCTTGCGTATTTTGGAAGAAATAACCATGAAGGCCAGGAGTTGTGTAGTTCGGAGGGTAGCGGCACCTTCGCTGGTATTTTTTAAAGCCTCCACTATACCTGCAAGGGTGTACATGGTGGTGAAATGAAAGGCGAGTAGCTAAGCGCCGACTTTGATCCAGTCGTCCAGTCATTCCTGAAAAACTTGACCGCAGTATGTCATCGTACTCAGATTCAGACTCACTCTACGTCACAAGCACAAGCCTTTCATGTACACACATATATACTAATATATACTATGGCTCAGATGCTCGGATGTCCGAGCCATGTGTCCAGGCCGCGGGCTGGCTCATAGTCCGAAGTTCCCGGGCTCTCTGGGCCTGAGGCGGCTTTTGGCCCGGCCTGAGTTTTGTGAAGCCGTGAGCCGGGGCCTCAGGCCGGGGCTTTTGAGAGTAGTATGAGGATGGTGTTTCCTGGAATTTTTGACCTCAAATACTATTTCCAGCCTTTGAAGTAGCAATTTTGTTCTATTTGACTCAATTCTCTGCTGTAGATGTCAATCTCAGAGTAAATATCCATTTTGGGATACTAACCCTGGTATTTTCTCACACACCAGAGACATGATTGTTGGGTTTGTTGCACTCTTCAGCTTATTGCAAGGACTCTGTTTACTTCCAATAAGCTATATTTAGTGTGTAGCACACATAATCCTTCCAAAGGACCACTCAGTGATGAATTCTTTATATATACACAGCCACATCAAAAGCCCCGGCTTAAGCCAAAGCCGGGCCAGGCCAAGCCAGGGCCCTGGGGGTAGGGCCCGGCTTCAGTTTTGGAAAGCCCAAGCCCCGGCCCACTGGGCCAAAGCCAGGCCGGCACATCACTAATGATAAGTAGACGCGTTGCTGGAAAACGTGTCAAGTCACGTATCACACCGAAATGATAATGTGACTGCCATCTTTCTAGATCAATTCGGCATTGAAATGGCAGACGTGATGCCTACCTTCCGCATTTGGTGACAGCTAGGTGGTCAGTGTAAGGGATCTAAGATGAGCCATTAAAATATTCACAAGTCAAATCAGTAGTTGTGTCATTTACTTTCATCTTTATTGTGAAACAAAAGCATTCAGTCCATCTTGAAACTATTGTTTTCAGAATTCAAAAGGTCTTACAGCGCTTTTCATTGGTCTGTGGAATACATAAATAAATAAAAATTGAGCGCCTACCTCGGCATCAGTGGCAGTACAGCTCTTTCCTTCTTCCATAATTTCTGATGAAGCGGATGAGAACTCCTTCACATCAACTTTGAGCCTTCAGCTCACTACATACTCGCTTGTCAAAGTCGGCAAAGGCCTGAAGAAGGTATTGGTCCCAAAGAAAGATGTTGGGGTGAAAACCAAGCAGATAGAGTTCACATTCACCATGGAGGATGACAACTACCTGCGTTTTCAGAATGATATCCTAAAAAAATACGGGTTTCAGACATGATACAAGGCTACCTCAAAGTATCTTTTCCCAGTGAAGATCCACATTCCTCCAAAAAAGTATGACATATATGTTTTCTCAACCCGGTTTCCACTGACCATATTTCCAGATTGAAAGAGGCTCCTGATGTCGAAAACTTTAATGAATATATAGAGCTTGCAAAACAGATTATCAAGGACCAGCTGCAGAAGGATGTTACAATTTTAATTGACATGCAGAAAATTGAGTTGTACTGTAAGGTATACTCGCGGCCGCGGAAAGTGACGGTCCGGCGGCACGTGGCTGAGTTTCGGCACGCGAAGTTTTTTGACGATTTTGCTACTCTACTGCGACAATCTCAATCCATGGCTCCTACTTTTTGGCTAGAATTAATTAACGTACAATACATCCATTTTACCCACTCAAAACTTTGTGTGACCTCCCTTGGCCTTCAAGACCGCCTTGACAACATCATCCATCCGATTGACATACTTGTCAACATCCGCGACAGCTATGGCCTCCCAGCATTCCTTCACAGCTACAACAAGCTCTGGAACAGATGAAGAGTGATGTGGCCGAGCCCTCAGCAGACGTTTAAGCTCATGCCAAACTGGTTCAATGGGGCTGACATCGGGAGAAGATGGTGGATGTGGGAAGATGGGTATTGCATGCGACTTGAGCCAATTGAGAGTGGCTTTCGCAATATGACTGGGTGTGCCATCCTGTTGATACCTAACGTTCTGCCTCTCTGACTCCATAACAGCATAGAACTGCTCCAAAACACCTTCTAAAACCTGTTCTCGATACCTTGTTGCGTTCATCCCACCACCCTTCCCTCCCGGATATTCCAGCACCACTAGCGGTCCCTTCTTCCCTTGCATAATGCATCCCCAGACCATTACGCGGACACTGGACTGCTTAAAAGTTGGAATCAAGCAGTCTTCTTCCAGTATTTCGTTGGCACGACGCGTCACAAAGACCCGGCCGCGAGAGTCGTCAATATAAATATAGCATTCGTCTGACCAGATGATTTTGGACCAGTTGGTACCCCTTGCCTTCCTTCCCCATTCAACCCTTTTCCTCTTCTGAAGCTTCGTAAGGTATGGAACCTTCTTTGCGACACGTCTGTGGTATCCTTCACGCGCAAGATGGTCCCGAACTGTGGTTTCACCAAGATTTGGTTCAACAACATTTCTGACATCTCTGAAGGGCATCTGGCGGTTCGCTCGCACTGTCCTGACTAGTGCCCGTCTGGTTCTCTCTGTCACTTTCGATGGACGCCCACTCCGTGGCCGATTCGTTGTAGAACCAGTAGCATTATATTTGCGCCAAATTTTCTTTGCAGTACCGAATGGGATTCCGGTCATCTCTGCGGCCTGGGAAATGGTTTTTCCAGCACCTATGGCACCGACAAGTCTATTCTTTTTGGGAGAGTCATGCTGTGTACGTGTCATGTAGAAATATGTGGATGTAGTGTAGAGAATAAATAAAACTTTTCGACGCGACTGACAGATCACATGTCACCGGACCGTTACTTTCCGCGGCCACGAGTATGGATAATGCTTGACTTTGGTGTTATATATACTCATTACTTTTGTAGAAGGTCAAAGGAGGGGCTGATGACAATAATGAGAAGGTTGACAATGATGATGAGGAAGGAGAGGTATGTGTTGTACTCTGCCAATAAAGATTGGTTTCTGAATTTATTTTTCATTTTTAGGAAGACAACGATGGGTTGAGTCCGGAGGATGCTTGTGCAGCAAGGTTCCGCCAAACCTTGCAAAAGAATTTTGGCAATGAACATGATGGTGGTTTCACATACATTGATCCAACTACAGGCTGTCCTGTACGTCTCTTGAACATAGCCATCAACGTTTGGGTACGAGCTATTGTACGTTCACTTTTTTTTCTTCAATATCTGTACTAACTAGTGTAAAGATGTCTGGTTCCGCAACAACCACTGCTCCTCCGCAAGATGATGACCTATTCAAGTCCATTGGTGCGCCTGTACCTCAGTCAGTGTCACATCATCATGGACACAGCTCTGGCTCTATGGTATCATCGAATGAAACAACAATGCTAGGCCAAATTGCCTCTATACTGACATCTGTCAGTGGCCGCTCACACCATCGTTCTTGTTCTCGCTCTCATCCACATCACCACTCTTCTGAGTCTTCCCATTCTCACTCTCACCCATGCACTGCATCTCTGGGCTCTCCACCCAAGAATACTCCAACCAAACCTACTCGATTCCTTAAATATGCGGCTATGGAAGGTGTCCCCAATGCGACTATGTATGAGTTTCAGATGAAGATGAAGGGGTACAGGCCAGATATTCTTGCCGACATTGAAATGAGTGAGTTGGTTGAGATTGGGATACCTCCAGGTGACGTGTTGCGGCTCAAGCATGCAGCACCAGTATGGTGGACTAGTGCTGATGTGAAACGCCAACATACCAATGGTAACGGGTTTGGTGAAGAAGGTCTTGGGGATCCGGTTGGGAAACCATTGATTAGTTTCGAGAAGCGGTACAAGGATGGGTCAGGTGCTGCTCGTATGTCTGGTATGCTCGAACCTACTGATGATTTCTTTGATGAAATCTATGATTGGTTCTTCTACCTTGATGCTGCCAAGGCAATGGTCCCGCTTCCTCCACACTTTATGCCCATTATTCCTGATGTTCTTTAGCTCATGTGTGCTTGCTTACTACAGTTTTTGCATTGTTTTCATTGTGCATTGTGTGTGTTCTGGACCAATAGTTGACCATACAATACTTCAATAGTTTGTACTTCTGTATATACAAGTAGTTATCGTAGCAAAATCATACCACTATCTATGTTCAAACATAGCCTGATGCTTTGAAATACCCCCATGCCTTTGACACAGTAATGGTCCTGCATGCTTGATCAATAACTGACAAGGAAACATCCTGCCAATGTCTGCGCAGAAAAGATTTGATCGCAGAGAATGCTTGTTCAATGGGCTTCAAGTCCAGGGAATAGGGTGGAAGGAAAACAAGTTTACACTCTAAAAATGATTCAGTTCTGTCAAAGGATAGAGAAGGACAACAACATACGAGCATGGTCTTCTATCAGCTCTTGAACCTCTTCCACATGATGAATGCTGCAATTATCCAAGACAATGACACTTCGAGGGCCAGGGTAAGGAGTTGTGCATGGGATCTGTCAAATTTTGAATAAGGAAGCATGAGATACCAATAAACTACTCACTACATGTCAATGAAGGAATCGGATGAATGTCATTGCAGTGACAGAACCAGTAATAATATCATAACCAATGATTCTGTTTATTGTAAGAGCGGGGAGTATGGACACACATTGACCACGTACAAAATATTGTTGCCATACACAACGGTGTCCTCTGAATGACAAGCCATATCTGCGATGGGAAGTCCTTCTGTTCCGTGCTGCTTCATCAATGAAGATAAGCATATCCTCTTGTGGTGCAATTCAAGCCATCTGGAGCATGTAATGAGACCAAAGAAGCTCATTCTGCTCCAGAGCTTTGACTGACACAACCTTCCGAGAGATGTTAAGTCTCCAAAGGGTACGGAAAAGAGTTGGTATTGAGATATGAGTGCCCCGTGCTTTCAATAAAGCATCTTGGATCTCATCAAGATAGAGGCATGGTCAATGCTCAATAAGGAAGATATATATTGTTCATCAATTGGGTTCAGTGTGTGATGTCGTGCAATGCGAGTAGCGTGAGTGTGAATAGGAATCCCAGACTCTAAATGAGCACAATAATGATGGAGTATATCATAGACAAGAGTCTTCTTTACACCAAGGTATTTGCAGATTGTAGGAACATCAAGGCCATGATCAAAGAATAGCGCAGAGATTCTGACTTTCAGATCATCTGAATAGCGTCGAGGCATGTAGAACAAGAAATACTAGTATGATGCGTGCCACTAGAGCTGCTTGGCTGCTGATGCCAAGGTAGGCGCTCAATTTTTTTTATTTATGTATTCCGCAGTCCGATGAAAAGCGCTGTAATTTGATTCATTGATAAGTCCATTGAAATATTTATTTTATATTTTGATTTGATTTTTATCCAAAAAAAGCACTTTTTTCTTATGTATTGCAATTTTTATTTCCCAAGATGCTTCAGTCAGAGCATAATCATTGGCAGTATGACTTTCTCCCTGTGTTGAGCACTGTTGGGTCCCACTGAGCAGGAAAGCTCATGCTTGCTTTGTAGCTTTTCTGAAACTTGCACACCTTTCACCTGCCAACAGTTTCTTTCCTCTGCAATAATCATCCTAAACTGACAATCAACTCCATCAGCAAAACCTGGGTGAGCTGGACAGAGCTGGAAAGCTCTGTGCAGTGCTCATAGCACCCATAGCAAGGTCCCCATCTGTCCAGAGCTATGGATTACTATGGACTGCTATGGATCACTATGGATTGTATATTTCACAGCATCTCTGTCAGCCATTCAATTCAAAAATAAATATATCCTTCCTGTGAAATCACTTCCCTCACTTGCTGAACCAAAATAATTATAATATTATCATATCATATTGGCATGTTCATGGTAGTACACATTGCACAATAGTGTGGCAAACTAGTATAACTAAAGTACCAGTTCTTACATATACTACAGTAAGTGGTAGCCCTCACCAAACTATTGGAGACATCAAGTGAACCAAGAATGTCCAAAACCAAAGTCTTGGGAAAAAAGTTAGGGAAGTTGCAACAATGCATCCTGGATGTGTCAATTCTTATACTGTACAGTTTTGAATTTAAGTTCAGTAACACGTCACGCGTGGCACTGAACTGGGGCATTTTTGATCTTCATAATGCATCACACTGGCCTCTGAAAATTATGAGGTAAATTTTGCAGGCGGCTTTGCTGGCCACTATAAATTGAACTGAGTTCAGGTTCATAACACAACATGCTGGCAGCTGAACCATGAACTCAATGGGCTCAAGCCGTAATGCATAACATTGGCCACACTTAAATTTGAAACTATACAGTATATGGTTGGCGCAGGAGCTCATAGCAAGTCATAGCAGGCCATAGAAGCCATAGTGCTGTAGAGTACTATGGCTTGCTATGGCTGCTGTGACCATTACCCAGGTTTTGCTGATGCACTCCATGTATGTATAGAAGCCTTTGAGTTGGCACAAAGAACCTGATTTCTCAATGTTTGATGTGGCAGCTAAGAATCACTGGGAAGCACTGGGAACGGAAGGATGGCAGCAAAGGAAGAGCTTGAAGGTATCTATCTGCTACTAACCGATACCTGGTTTTTGTTTACGTAGTAGTGAGTATACATGGGTTGACCAGTAATAATCCTGAAATCTGCTGCTCGTAGCTCTCTTTAATCAGCTCTTTGGACCGCTTTCGACCGCGGCATGATGCTACATTCGAAAGGAGGAGGACATCTGAAATGGTTTAATTTTGAATAATTAGTTCGGTTCATTCAGAAAAAAATACCAGTAGCCTACGATGAGAGCCCATCCATGCAATCAGTGCTTGGGTCAATTTCTACACCATCTTTATCCAATGCTCTAGCGAAATCAAAAGAAGCCAGCAGCGAAGCAACCGCAAGCCAAAGGGAACACTGCGCGAAAGCCTTTCCAGGGCACGCGCGCCTTCCAAAACCAAATGCCGCGTTTGGGTAAGGGACCGTGCTATTGACTGTTCCGTCTGGATTGAGAAAGCGCTCGGGGCGGAATTGGGCTACGTCTTCGCCGTAGGTTTCTGGATTTTGGAGGAATGCCCTGGAATGAGCAGGTGCTAAGTGTCATAGCGAATAAAATCAATAAATGTTTGATACTTACCAGCAATTTGCGAAAACAATTGTATGGCTAGGTATATAATATCCCTTATAAATATCTGCACTGACCATATGATGCGGCATACCTTGGAGAAATCATTCATAAAAATACATATAGACTGTGAATGAGCCAGAGACGTACCAAGTGGCGCAACAGGCCTCCATCGCAGTGCTTCCATTATTAGAGCATCCACATAAGGAATTTTTCCTTCATCGTCAAAAGTGGGAAGACGATCGGGACCCACGACCGCATCCATAGCTGCTTGTCCTTTCTGTAGAATCTCGGGATTCCGGACTAATGCTAGAACGATGACAGTGAGGGTTACAGCAGTCTGATACATACGATGATCAGTATCGCAGTCGCTTTATGCAGTGACGCAGTTGCCAGTTGGACTGACTGTGTCTGATCCAGCTATTAAAGAATCAGGATTGATCTGTACAACGCCCGAGCTTTTTCTCACCTGAATAGGCAGTACCCGAAGCCATCTTTAAAAAATCCTCTTTCTCTTCCGACCAAGCCCCATCATCCTGCATCTCCTGTAACACCCGAGAGACTACGCAAGATTTTGTCGTACCGCTTGCCTAGTGTACAAGACTCGTGGTCAGCCTTCTATGTAAAATCCGAGTACACACCATATTCCGCTTGACCCACGCCACAGGTTCACTGTACATTCGCTGAACAAATCCTCTCTCGTATGCCGCCTTTTTCTTGAATCCCGCTCCGGGGAACCATTCTGGAATGTGTTTTAATAAGGGTAAATTATCCACAAGATACGTCCCGGGTATCCCAGCTTCCGCGATAGACTGATTAGCTTTCTTTGCAAGTTCGAGGTAAGATCCATGCTGAGGGTCGTTAAAAAGGCCCATGCCGTATAACGATGAAATTATGGTTCCGCCAGAAAGACTGGAGGAGAAATTAACCTTGAAGATAACTGGAAGTTGGGACGCACAAACGGATATGATCCTCGAACTCTTTCGGCGTGTCAAGAAGTTTCTTTAGGAAAAGATATATGCTTTCTTGCAGGATAGGTTTCTGCCACGTCTTAAGATTCGATGCTGAGAACTGCTGCATGAGCAGTGTCCGCGACTCTGGTTATTCATTTGGTCAGGAAGTAGAAGTGGTACAATAGTTTTCTGCGGTGAAACTACTCACTTCGCCATCGATTACCGTAAGGAAGAAACGCGAGGTTGAAATCCCATCCCATACTAAGAGATTCAATGTGAGCGAAAACGAAACAACGTATACTCTTCCCTCGCCCTCAACAGACCCAGATGTGCGCTTTTTGGTATTATTTCTTCCCAGCGCGGACCTCAGGGAATCGATTTCCACCACTGGACTGTGCAAGCAGCACTACTCACAGGAAAAGCATTGGGAAATCCGGTCTGTACAGTTGGAAACATCTCTGAGTCAGTGACGTTGAAACTAGAAGTAAACCAAACCCGCTAGCCTGTTAGAATATAATGTAGATCTTTCAACCAAAAGGTCATTTGCAGCCTCTTCCGAGTTGAGAATCAACAATGATGTTCCAGCCATGTTCAGGTATAGTAAATCGCTCCCTATTAGGCATATCGGTTTCCTGACGCTTATAAAGCAAAGGAGTACGAACCGTATTTGCGACCTATCTCCATATAAGCTACATGGAGTTTCTCTTTTGGTACATCAAAGACACTCCCTATAATCGGCCATCCTTTGGGACCAGGAGGGAGTGGAAAGGGACGCTGAGAACGGACCCAAACGCGACGAGCAAAGAGCACCAGTAATGCTAAAGCTATGAGATTGATAAGTTGCCAGAAAGACATTTAATGAGCTTTGGGAGGAAGCAAGGACGGAAGACTGGAATGGCAGTCACATCGAGTTATATAGTATGCAGTAATTACCCATATAGGACCAGTAAATGACTGAGAATGAGATAAGGCCTTTGTTGTCCGGCGCCATCCGGAAGCGAAATGTTGCATTACCACGTCACGAAAGTCTATGCCCTCCTGAAGTTACCAAATCGTAATACATATGGGGTAGCCGAGCAGTCAAAGCACTAATTATAAAGGATAAAGCTAGGCCAACAGCTAAGAGCTTACAGTTACATCGGCGCCGACTACCCTATTAAGCTGGCCTTCCCTTTATTCAAGGAAGTGCAGATGACAGAGATGACAGCAGATGACATACTACGAGTCTGTGCACTACATGTTAGCCGGGTCTCAGCCCCGGATGGTACTGGGCCACTCTTTGGCTTCTACCAGAGGGTTTCGGGCGTGCGCCTTGGCCCCGAATCTCGTACCTTCGTCCTCATACATTACCACCAACTTCACTGCTTGCGAGGCCAAAAAAACTCATTTCTTGACCCGGATGACCCCCACAGATTCCCATACATCTTCATCATTGCTTTAACTATCTTCGAGACTTCGGCAAACTCTATGCTCTCCTTTGCGAGGCGGTTGAGGCGACTTTCAGAAGCGAAACTTCTCTTCGGAGCGTATAGGAGATACGTTTGTTTGCCGAGATTGGGAGTCGATGTTTGACGCGGCAGCTAAGAATCACCAGTATTGGAAGGATGTCAGCAAAGGAAGAGCTCGACTAACCCAATACTCGGATTTTCTTTACCAAGCGATGAATACACCTAGTTTGTACAGTAATAATCATGAAATCTGCCGTTCGTAGTTCTCTCTAATCAACCCTTCTGCCGTTTTCGATCGTGGCGTGATGCTACATTCGAAAGGAGGAGGGAATCTGAAATGATTTAATTTTAGACGATTAGTTCTGTCCATTCAGGAGAAATAACAGCAGCCTACGACAAGATCCCGTCCATGAAATCCGTGCTTGGATCAATTTCTACGCCATCTTTATCCAATGCCCTGGAGAAATCAAAACAAACTAGTAACGAAGCAACTGCAAGCCAAAGAGAGCATTGTGCGAAAGCCTTCCCAGGGCACACGCGTCTTCCAAAACCGAATGCCGCGTCTGGGTAAGGGACTTTGCTATTGAGTGTTCCATCTGGATTGAGAAAGCGCTCGGGGCGAAATTGGGTTACGTCTTCGCCATAGGTGATGGGATTTTGAAGAAATGCCCTGGAATGAGAGCAGGTTTGAGCAGCGAAGCGAAAAATTGAAATTAGTGAACATTCAATACTAACCAGCAATTTGCGAAAACGATTGTATGGGAAGGTATATAATATCCCTTATAGATATCTGCACTGACCGTATGATGCGGCATTGCTTATGGAAATTATTCACCAAATGCATATAGGCTATGATTGGCCCAGAGACGTACCAAGTGGCGCAACAGGCCTCCATCGCAGTGCCTCCATTATTAGAGCATCCACGTAAGGAATTTTTCCTTCATCGCCAAAATTGGGAAGACGATCGGGACCCACAACCGCATCTACAGCAGTTTTTCCTTTCTGTAGAATCTCGTAATTCCGGACTAATGCTAGAACGATGACGGTGAGGGTTACAGAAATCTAAATACGTATGATGATCGGTATCGCAGTCGCTTTGTGTAGTGACGCAGTTGCCAGTTGTACTGAGAGACGCTTACCGTGTCGGATCCAGCTATAAAGAATCAGGATTGATTTGTACAACGCCTGAACTTTTTCTCACCTGAATAGGCAGCACCCAAAGCCATCTTTAAGAAATTCTCCTTCTCTTCCGACCATCCCCCGTCGTCCTGCATCTCCTGTAGCGCTCGAGAAATAGCACAGGACTTTGCGGTACCGCTTGCCTAGTATACAAGGTTCGTGATCATCATTCTATGTAAAATCCCGGATCCGAATACATTACCATATTTCTCTTGACGAAGTCCACGGGTTCACTGTACATTCGCTGAACTAATCCCCTCTCGTATGCCGCCTTTCTCTTGAATGTCGCACCGGGGAACCATTCTGGAATATGTTTTAAAAGAGGTATATTATCCACAAGATACGTCCCGGGTATCCCAGCTTCCGAGGCAGATAGATTAGCTTTCTTTGCAAGCTCGAGGAAATATCCATGCCGAGGGTTGTTCAAAGGGCTTATGCCATATAACGAGGAGATTATGGTTCCGCCGGAAAGACTAGGGGAGAAATTAACCTCAATCTAGCACTGGAAGTTGGGACGCACAAACGGATATGATCCTCGAACTCTTTTGGCGTGTCGAGAAGTTTCTTTAGGAAAAGGTATATGCTTTCCTGCAAGATAGGTTTCTGCCACGTCTCGAGACTCGATGCTGAGAACTGCTGCATGAACAGTGCCCGCGACTCTATTATTCATCTGGTTAGGAAGCTGAACTTGTATAATAGTTCGCTGCGAAACTACTCACTTCGCCATCGATTACCGTAAGGAAGAAACGCGAAGTTGAAATCCCACCCCATGCTAGGAGATTTGTAAGAACGAAAAGCAAATAACGTATCCTCTTCGCTCGCCCTCAACACAAACACGGCCGATGCTCGCTCTTTGGGATTGTTTTTTCCAGCGCAGAACTCCCAGCGATATCCCCGTAACCACCACTGAACTGTGCGAAAACCACTACTCACAGGGAAAGCATTGGGAAATCCGGTCTGTAAAGTTGAAAACATCTTTCAGTCAGTGACTTTGAAACTAGAAGTAAACCAAAAATGCTAGCCTATTGGAATACAATGTTGACCTTTCAACCAAAAGGTCATTCGCAGCCTCTTCCGAGTTGAGAATCAACAATGACGTTCCAGCCATGTTCAGATATAGTAAATCGCTCCCTGGTAGGGATATCGGTACCCTGAAGCTCATAAAGTAAAGTAGTACGAACCGTATTTGCGACTCATCTCCATATAAGCTACGTGGAATTTCTCTTTTGGTACATCAAAGATATTCCCTATAATTGGCCATCCTTTGGGCCCAGGAGGAAGTGGAAAGGGATGTTGTGAGCGAAACCAAACACGACAAGCAAAGAGCATCAGTAATGCTAAAGCTATGAGGTTGATAAGTTGCCAGGAAGACATTTAATGAGCTGTGGCGGCGGGAGGGAGGGAAGACTGGGAATCTAGTCAAATCAAGATATATAGTATGGTGATCTCAGCTGGTGCCATTGCCATTGTCCGTAAAAGATACCTACGCGGCACACCGAAACGCGCTGTCCGGTCTAATTAAGTTTCGCTCAGTGCATTCCTATGTAAAACACTGGAACGACATGCAACTTAGCCGAAGATGGGGGCGCCTGAAAGTCCCCCAAGAGCTCCGATCCTTTTGGACTTTTGGAGGTTGAAGTCTGATGCCCTCTAAGCCATCTTTCGCCCAACCACCACCAAAATTGAGAAATGTGCATTCCCGTGCCATTTTGCTGTCCGAAAATGTCGGACACGCTGGGATACTATACCGCCAAAATCTGGCCAATATCGCTGGCATGCGCCGAAAATGACCTCCAGAGTTAATGGTCCGAGGGCATTATCAGGGCATTTCAGGGCCTCTTAGATCCCTCTAGCAATGCAGCGAATTCGGTGTACTTGCCTTCTATTCCGCATTTGGAGACAGTCTAAGTATTTGATGGACATATAGGAGACCAATAAATGAGATAAGGCCATTCTTGTCCGGCTCGGGTACCGCGACCAGGGTCTGCAAAGGGCCTAGGCCTGAGAGGTCATCTGGAATTGCCACGTCACGAAAGTCTATGCCCTATTGCAGTTAGCGCATCGTAATATGGCAGTTAAAGCGCTTGAAAAAGGATAAGCGAGATTAACTTGGAACTAAGAGCAGGGATTCGGAACGAGCTGGAACGAGTAGGAAGATGAGATGGTAGACGCGTCGCGTCAAGTCATGCGAGGTCACACTCGTGACTGCCATCAAGTTTATCTTGCTCAAATCCAAGGCCCTTCGTTTCCGTATTAGGCTCAACAAGAATCGGTCCTCCGCGAGTTTTAGGAGCGGCATCCCTTCTTCCATCATGGACGATTCAAAAGGATGCATGATGACCAATTTTTCCAATACAATACTGAAGATAATGGCGAGTCATAGTACCAATTCAAATGGCCGATACACAAAGTAGCAATCGTAGGCGCAGGCTCAGGGTGCGTTTTATTCCTTTCTGTAATCTCTACAATTCTGATTTTTGGTCTCCAACAGTGGTCTTGTCGCCTAACGCGAATTTGCTCGCATGGGGTACCAAATCCGCATCTTTGAACGAGGTTCTGTACCTGGCGAAGACTGGCATTACACAGATCAAGTCCCGTTAAACGCACTTGTACCCAATCTTGATCCCTCTGTCGCGGATTGTCGACCGCATCTCCCGCCAGAAAACATGTCACTGCGATTGCCGTATGAGGAAGAATCAGTGGACGGGCTTGATTCTGAAGTGATAGATGTGAGGAGAAAAGACCGTAGAGCACCAAAGCCGATTTGGTACTCATTAAAGTCTACTGTACCACAGGTGTGTTTGACTGAGATTCTTTACGAGTGGATTAGATGCTAATGTTGGTTGAGCAAAATCAAGAGGTTTGGGTGATTTACTTTTTCTGCCACCGTGCCATTGCTAGATCAGAGAATTGCTCTGGCCAGACAGGTATGCCTAGGCTTCCGCTCCTGGTGTATCCACGACTCCTCTCTCTCTCTTCTTCAGCCCTAGCTCAAAACCACCTCCAACGCTACATCCGTACGTTCGCATCCCTCCATGGAGCTAACAGTAACGACAACAGTCCCAATGCTTCGTATAACACCCACGTTGAGAGTGCCCAAAAGCGTTACAACTTTTTCAACGGAGCCAAAGTCGAAGCTGGATGGACCCTTCTCTTACGACAATTCATTCATAATGGGACCTCCTGTGGGATTTGATGGTGAACGGAGGTTAGACTTAGTATACAACCCAACCAACTTGGTCTTATTCAAGTACTGCCAATTCATCATTGGCAGGATTTCGATGCTATTATTATCGACACAGGACGTTTCTCCGCCCCTAACGTACCATGAATTCCCGGCCTTGAAGAATCGGCGAAGTAGTAGTTATTTGGTAACTCGCTCGAGGCAATATCGTCGTTCAGAGGAGTTTACTTCCAATTAAAATGCGAACCAGAATGTACTGATCGTAGGTGGTTTAGTGAGCAAATCGGAGATTGCTGAGGATATCGCTGGCGCGCGCGCAGCCGAGATTAACGTGTTTTTGGGTGTAAGGCTGAATGAAGGTGAACCTAGTTCGTTTGTCGTCCCACATACGCTCACCCATCATAGACTCCGTCTTTCGAGAAACAAGGAAGATGTATCTCTAGAATATCCAGAAATGTATCAATCGTTGAGGAGATCAAATTATTTCATCCCCTCCTGATCATGACTCTGATTCGGATTCAGGTATACGAACGGGAGTTGTCGATCTGAAGAATGGAACGATGCGCGTGCCTCTTAAAGCCTTGCTTTTCACGTTGTGCGCGCGCTGATTTTCATTTATAGTTGTCAACAGGATTATACTAGCTACTGGTGAGTAAGGGCTTCCTCCTCTCTCCTCTCTGCGCCGAACCTCAGCCTCCCAGGATCTCGATACGCGTTCCCCTTCTTACCGCAATACCACGATGGATCTCATGAGACCATCCCAATTGGAGGTTGCAGACGAGGTGCACTGCACCTGGATTTGTTCTACATTGAGGAACCGACGATTGGGTTTATCAATAGTGAGTATCTTCATATCGGTGTCTGTTTATTCCTCATAAATTACATCTCCCCACACCTCTTCACCTCTCATCTCTCATCACTTTCAAATTCAGTGCATTTCACAGTGAGCATCGGCATCGAATCATTCATGTTCTCTGAATTCGCCACTTCCGCTCTCGCCAAAGTATGGGTGAGTGAGGCAAAGTTGCTTTTGACAAAGAAGATGTGAGAAATGCATTGGAGGTAGGAGGCGCGAAGCGGGAGGAGGGTACGGAGGTCAGTTTATGTATTTGTGAACAGAAAAAGAGAAAGCGATGATACGATATATCGTTGGTGCCTACTCAAGATGCGGTACGATGCGGTGGTACTCAGGTTGGTTTCTTGCCTTGGGTTTTCGATTTTGACTTTCTGACCTCCCGTTTCTACTCGCAGATTGACATCCCGTCAGAAAATTGAGTCACTTTGCTTGCTTTTCTTCCTGTTTACTGTTTACTGCTCTTTTCTTCCTCTAAGTTGCTCTTATCATACTTGGTATGCAGTTCGGTATCCCTTGTTTAGGTCATGGCCCAGTTCCGAACTATAATGGTAATAATCATTCAACTCAACGGTGACCTCGTTTTTCCCTGGTAGTGAATTCAACGTGGAGCAGAGGAATAATCACAAGTTGGTCGGAGCATGGACGGTAAGGAGAGATGATTAGTTGGGATATAGGTTGTATTTAGAAAGGGGGTTAAATTCTTAGAGCGGTCGGACTATGACCAAAAACGAAAGTAGCCCACCGCGAGGGTCGAACTCGCAGCCTTCAGATTGCCACCTTAGAACCCGTTGATATAAGAGTCTGACGCTCTATCCGATTGAGCTAGGCGGGCAATGTCAACAGGGCCAATGGCCAGAATGATGATAACATATGGAGAATATCAAGAGGTATTAACTTTACACTGAGTATTGAGATAGTCAAATGTGTCGTTCGAAGCTCTGTCTGATCAATCCTTCCATCGCTTTCGACCGCGGCGTGATGGTGCATTCATACGGAGGAGGACGCCTTAAAAGGTGAGCTGGAGCTGTACAAAAAAGAAAGACGACATACAGCAAAAGTCCATCAATGCAATCCGTGCTTGGTTCAATGGCTACACCATCTTCATCGAAAACTTTGCCAAAATCGAAACAAGCCAGAAGCGAAGCAACTGCAAGCCAAAGCGCACTCTGCGCGAAAGCCTTCCCAGGACATACGCGCCTTCCAAAACCAAATGCCGCGTCTGGGTAGGGGACCTTGCTATTGAGTGTTCCATCTGGATTGAGAAAGCGCTCGGGGCGGAATTGGGTTACGTCTTCGCCGTAGGTATCAGGATTGTGAAGGAATGCCCTGGAATGAGCGGGTGCTAAGCGTCATAGCGAAATAAAAATCAGCAAACGTTGATACTTACCAGGTATTTCCAATAACGACGGTATGGGCAGGAATATAATATCCTCTGTAGGTATCTGCACTGACCGTATGATGCGGTACACCTATCATGCATAGCTTGTCAGAATCACAAGTAGAATACGCCAAGAGACGCACCAAGTGGCGTGATAGGTCTCCATCGCAATCCCTCCATTATTAGAGCATCAACATAAGGAATTCTCCCTTCATCGCCAAAATCAGGAAGCCTATCAAGCCCCACGACCGCTTCTACTGCAGCTTGGCCTTTCTTCATAATGTCCGTGTCCCGGACTAATGCGAGAAGGATGATGGTGAGAGTCGCAGAGGTCTAAATAATCGGAATCACAATACAGTTGGATTGAGAGTCGCTTACCGTATCTGCTCCAGCTATGAAAGAATAGATAATTATTTCACGACTCCCAAGTCTTTCATCTGAAATCTTACCAGCATACATGGTCGCTGAAACCATTTTCATTATCTCTTCCTTCTCTTCTGACCATCCCCCATCATCCTGCATCTCCTCTAGCGCTCGGGAGACAACACAGGACTTGGCGGTACCACTTGCCTAGCACATGCAAAGCTTGTGGTCAGCATTATTCTATGTGAAATCCGAAGACGATAGATACCATATTCCTCTTGACGAATTCCACGGGTTCATTGTACATTCGCTGAACAAAGCCCCTCTCGTATGCCGCCTTCCTCTTAAATCCCGCACCGGGAAACCATTCTGGAATGTATTTTAACATGGGAAAGGTATCCACAAGATACGTCCCGGGTATTCCAGCTTCCCCGAATGCTTGGTTGATATGTTTTGCAAGCGCAAGATAAGATTCATGCCGAGGATCATCGAAAGAAATACCATATACTGAAGAGATGATGGTTCCGCCGGTAAAACTACAGGGTGAAATCAACAACACAGTCTAGCACCGAAGTTTGGACCGCACAAACGGATATGATGCTCAAATTCTTTTGGCGTGTCGAGGAGTTTCTTTAAGAACACATACGTACTTTCTTGCAAGAGAGGTTTCTGGAAGGTCTTGAGATTCGATGGAGAGAACTGCTGTGTGAAGAGTGCTCGCGACTCTAAAGCCATACATTTAGTCAGGAATCTGGTTGTGAGGATGCCTACTCACTTCGCCATCGATCGCCGTAAGGAAAAAGCCCAACATTGAACTCCCACCCCATGCTAAGGGATTCTGTGAGTTAAGCGACAGTGCGGAAATAATATTGACTCCTCCCTCGCGCCACCGAGGTTCGCCCTTTGGGATCATCTCTTAGCACGGACCTGTTATGGGTCCAGCCCGCCTCATCCTCACAACTATCAACTGTGCCAGTACTCGTACTCACAGGAAAAGCATCGGGAAATCCGGTCTGTAAAGTCGAAACCGGAGTCAGTGGTGTTGAAACTATAAACCAAACCCGCTCACCTATTGGAATACAATGTGGACCTTTCGACGAAAAGGTCATTCGCAACCTCCTCGGAGTTGAGAATCAACAATGACGTTCCAGCCATGTTCAGGTATAGCAAATCGTTCCCTAGGGATATCGGTACCCTGACCCTCATAAATCAAAGCAGTACAAACCGTATTTGCGACCCATCTCCATGTAAGCTATATGGAGTTGCTTGTCTTTTGGTACATCAAATATATTCCCTACAATTGGCCATCCTTTGGGACCAGGAGGAAGTGGAAAGGGAGTTTGTGAACGAATCCAAGCGCGACGTGCCAAGAACACGAATAGCCCTAAAGCAAGGAGATTGACAAGTTCGAGTAGAGACATTGATAATCGTCGCCAACTCTGATACGAGTTATGTATAAGTAATGTGAGAACGGGGAGATAATGCTGGGATACGAATTTCTGCAGATGGGTATGAGGCAGTGATTTCACTCATGGCACCCTTTCATTGCACCACAGGAACGAGCCAGAAGCAGAAGCGTCGAAACTCGATTCACCGCTCCGAGTTTGAATTGACTTTATTACCTCGCCTATGGCCTCCTGCAGCTCAGCTGATCTGCAATGAAAAGTTCCAAGATAAATTGAAAGATGCATGGCTTTCAATCCGGCTTGAAGAGAAAAAGTTCGTGGGTCCAAGCTGTGACGGAACGGAGAGCAAATGGTCAAGAAAGTGTACAGGTTTGCAGATCCCAGAGAATTTTGATCGAGTTATACCAATCGAAGTTCCCCTCTGGTCTAAGTGCTGAACGGCGCCCGGTGTGGTGCCTCTAGAGTTCCCGCTACGGAAAGGAAGGAGAAGTTTCAAGGAAAAGCCAAAATGGAAAAGCCAAATCAAGGAAAAGCCAAAATAGTTCAAGTTGATGTGAGCGCCTATTCTTGCGTCTGAAGCGCTGAAGTGGCAGCCGGCGCTTGGTACCACGTGGGTGACCCATTCTTCACCCTCATCATCCATGGCAGAAGATGACTCTGACTTGATCTTTGGATCCTCAGTCCTCTCTCGAATAAAAGCGTTTGAATCCCACTCAGAAAATAGCAGCGCATCCAGACCATCCAGAAATTCGAACATATCGAATTCCAAGCTTCCGTCCGAGTCGAATACGAGACCAAATTCTACGCTGAATGGCCGCAGCGGTTCTCATGAACCTAGTGAAGAAGATTGGGTCAACGTGAATGTAGGCTTGGGTGGGTCACTCGCGCCACCGCTTCCAGCGAGAACTACCTCATCATCATCCTTATCAAACCATGCACCAGCATCTTCCGTGTCATCCTTCCACTCTGTATCCCTGTCAACGGATTCCATCGCTATCGTTTCCGAAAAGGAAGAGGACACTGCATCTCTTGAATCAGAACCGTATGAAGATGTCGATTCTACGACTTCATTTGGTAGTCCTGGTGCTGTGGCGCGGTTAACGGCTGATTGGAACCAGACGAAGCAGAAGAATCCTCCACCAATCCCAACCAGATCGGCTACTTCGTCCTCTTCTTCTATACCCTCTACCTCCTCATCCATTGGCAGGAGACCTGCTCCGCCACCTCCATCTTCTGCTCCTGTCGGTTCAGCCTCAGATCGATCTTCGATCGCCAGCACAGCGAGTACAGCTAGTTTAATTACTCCCAGCAACGGATACCCTCCGTCGTATGTGGCGTATAAACCCAAACATCCTTCTCAGCCGTCTTCTCATAAACCTATCCCTCTACCCGCCCTAAAACTTCCTACCGCTCTTCCCACTTCATCGACCCCCAACTCCAACTCAAATTCCCCAGATCGCTCCTCACGGGCTACTCCCATACCTCCACTCGCGCGAAAACGATACGAAGCAGTCTTTGATGCCAATTTGGCAAACTATAATCTCCTCACTTTGAATGGACTTTCCTCCTCGAGTTCAAAGCCCGCACTCCTCTCTCCCGCTTCAGTTCGCGATCGCAAGGGATGGAGGGGTTTGTCGATTGATTTGGTTACTTCAGATCCGGAGGGGCAAGATGCGGCGCCAGATACGGGAGGAGAACAGGCTAACAGCCATAAACTTCCCGGTCCAATCGTACGTGTCATATGGGCAAAGTCGAGGTTGGGTAACGAAAGGTTGGGAGCGATTTGGTGAGCAATCTTTGTTTTCGTCGAACCGATTCAACTAACGTTCTTCCCACTTTACAGGCTCCAATCCGACCCAGCCCGTACCGGTTCCATCGACCGTGAAGCATTCGTCAAGGGGATGTGGAGAATCGATGCAGAGTTGAGTACCGAGCTGGTGAAGACCAAAACACGGAGTCGGAAATCGTCAACCTCGACTACATCGACACGGACTCCGACAAAGACATCTTCGAGGCCTCAGATGCCGGTACCGATGCAGCGAAATCCAAGTACATCCTCCTCGCATTCATCATCGTCTTCACACACCTTATCCCATACCCACGTGCCTGGGCTGAGAACTGTACGTTCTGCAGGAAGTTTACGGCGGACGCCTCCAGCACCGGTACCTATACCAGGGCTACCGGCACCTCCTTTACTTCCTACAAGACCGCCGACGCGTACTAGTACGATGTCGAGTAATAGCGGTAGTACTACGAATTTAGGCAGTGCGATGTCGATGCCGCCTCCGTTACCTGCGCGGAAACCTACGAATCCGATCGGAGGGGGGATGGGAATGGCGGAGGATGAGTTGGATTTGTTGTTATGACTTGTACATACAGCTCTGCTGCTGAAGGTACTAGTAAATTTATGATACAACTCGGATCTCTCACAGCAATTTGGCTGGTAGTTGATTTAGTAACGGTGTCTGAAATGATTACATTCATATTATCCTACGACAGTATGTGCTATTACTGCAAGAATATTATTCCTCGTTTTATGGCGTATCATCCCTGCATTGCTCATCGCATATGCAGTGGCTGATTTATTATTCCAGTTTGCCATTGTCGCAACCATGTCCCTGAATGCAATCCTCTCTATTCCTACAAGTACAAACCAAACACCGCTCATTTCCATGGCGGAACTATCGGGTTTCCTTGGCCAGATGAACCCATGACAACGAGTTGACACTATTGAACTTCATTACGGGGACTGGAATTATAGAAAACTCATGGGAATGGGTACGTGTAGTCTTCTTCTTTTCTCAGCGTTACAGGTTTCTGATTGGTGTTTGTCTAGCTTGTCAGCTGCTGAAAGAGCTACAGACTGCCAAAATTGCCTACATTGATAAACAGGACCACTTCGTTGGGCTATGCGGAATATATGAATCGAAAGTCACTCTGTGGAACGCATTTGATTGTTCACTGTGCATCGATCTGAAAACCAAAAACGTGTGCTTGGTATATTTTCATAATAATACAAAGGGTAAGCCTTAGATTCTGTGGTATGATCACATGCACTCATAGAAAGTTCAGCTCCTACTCTCCAAGGTCTTGCAGATGCATTTGTTCAGTCAGATGAAACTGTTTCATCAGCAAAAATGGTCTGGGCCTTGGATGACCTGAGGACACCTAAGGACTACCTAGGTCTCCTAGGACACCCAGGACACCCAGGACACCTAGGTCTCTGAGGTTTTCATAAGTCCACCCCCTTATTCCTGGGCTTCTTGAAGGAGTCCTGAGGGAGCCAGAGGAAACCTGAGGAAACCTGAGGAAGCCTAAGGAAGCCTAGGGAAGCCTAGGAAGCCTGAGGCAACTTGAGGTAACCTAGGGATACTTCTGCTGAGTTATACAAGCCAAAAAATAATTCTCATACTTTATTATTCAGCTGTATCTTTTTGCTCAATTTCCACATTTATCTTACTGAAACCTTATTACCTCATTAAACTCATGGATATTTGACTTATTTCAAGGTGAACTTATTTTTTGAGACTCATTAATGTTTTACTAGCCTTAACTTATGACTCGGAACACCTCACTTAAGTATTTTTAACTCAAGTTCAAGTATACTGACATATGTATCAAGTTGACTGTTACTTCATGATGAATCTGATTTGACCCCATCAACAGACTTTTAATTGTACGCAGTCTACAGGCGCCCACACGGTTTGGCGCTTATTTGGATGCTTATTTTACACACTTATATGTAGATAAATTCCAATAATTGGGGTGTCTACTGTTCTTTTAATGATATTTATACACATTATAATTCAATGTAATAGTTTATTGAAGCGATTTAGCTTGTAATCCTAGTTCTAGATAAATCTCAAGGTGTCTCAAGCTGTCCCAAGCTTCCTCAGGCTTCTTCAGGCTGCCCCAGGTTCCCTCAGGTTGTACTCAGGTTGTGTTCAGGTTGCACTCAAGTTTCAGGTTGTGCTCAGGCTGCAATGAGGCTCCCTCTGGTGATATCAGGATTTGGGCAAATTCCTAGGTAGCCTAAGTCACCCTCAAGTGATATCAGGATTTGGGCAAATTCCTAGGTTGCCTAAGTCACCCAGGTTGCCCAGGTTGCCCAGGTCATCTTGGTCAAACCTATAGGCTATCCCAGGCCCAGACCATTTTTGCTGATGTTATGTATCCACTGGACAAGTCAAAGCTGGTGCAGTAGCCTGTTGATTAATTGAAGGCATTGTGATCATGCAACTACAGTGAGTGGTTCTACCACTCCATACAATATTGTTACTGATGATTTGGAATGCCGTATTCTAGGGTGCATGTTTGATGGCTCACAAAAAGTTGTCAAGAGTCCCCAACAAAGGAACTTTGTACATGTTGAACAAAACTCACAGAGTGGATTTCAAAATTCAGGAAGGAGCATAAGCATTTTATGTGTTTAATCACCCCTCGTTTGGCCTCTGAACCATTTGCAGAAGCCAAAAACAAGAAGCTATTTCTTCCTTCAGATTTTGCATTGGCTGAACACTCAGAGCTTTGTTTGGAGGCACTTGCCTCAAAGCAAGTCAACATTCTGGATGTTGCACTTGGAGAAGTTGTCACTTTGCTGCAAACAGTGGTGAAGACTATTAGTGCAGCCTTTGAACGCAAGATCAAGCATGCCAAAGGGCAAGAACAAAATACCTGGTTGACTACAAAAATCTGAGCCATCATGGCCAAATGAACAGATCTCATACTCAATTACAAAACACTATGGGACACATTGATATCACTCAGTAGTCTTGACGAGGCAAAATGGCCAACATTGGAGAAGGAAGACACGTATCAGAAGTCAATGGAGAAGCAAAGAAGACCTGGCGATCCCACCAACATTGAGGGAAATCTCTGGAGTTTGACTAGTGCGGGGTTGGTTGCGAAGTTGAACAAACATGGGAAGGTCTTTGGGGATAATCTTGCAGATGTGATGGAGAAAGAGGACAATGATGATGAGATTAAGGACCCTACATTCAAAGGAGATGGACATTATCTTGGTACGTGGTACCAAAATGTGGCTGCGACAGGGTAAGTCATTCATTGTTACTACTTTTATACAAATAACCCATGCCTTCTGTTAGCCCAGGTAATATCAAAATTGCAACAGCCACCACCCAAGAAAGCTGCACCTGTTCAAGAGTTGGAGCCTGACACCAAGGAAGAATCAGTCAGGGACAATGGGAATGGATGGATTTGGGTGACTCAGTCTCAAAATAACATGAGCAAGGAAGAAGTAGGGAAATGGCTCAATAAATGTGAGTTCATTGCTCTGTCATTCATTGCTGTCTCCAAATGACTAACAAAACTTATTCAGGTGACAGTATACAGTGGTTTTGTGCTGAAGCTGACTTCACTTCAAGAGGGCATTAGAACAACTGGAACAAAACATGCCAACTTTGAACACATCATTTGTTGATTTGCCTATGACAGGGATGCATGGGGTCATCTTGCGGACAACTTCTCTACTAGTCCAGGGCATGTAGCTTACGCAAAGGAACACTCCAACAAGTATGAGACCCTGCGCATGGATGCGGTGATGAAGTATACGCATGGGAGTATTCCATTCTTGAGGAAGAGACCCAATGAGGTGACCCTGAGTGACCAGCTGCTTGTTTGGCGGAGCAAAGAGAACAAGGTGTTTAACTTCGACCACATCAGCAAAACCTGGGTGGTCTCCAGAGATCTCCAGAGAGCTCCAGAGCACCCATAGCTTCTGGAGCAGCTGTAGCAAGGATAGTAATTCCAGGAAGCTCTGGAGGACTATTGAGTTCTCTGGAGCTCTCTGGAGACCACCCATCATTTGACGATTCAGGTTACCGAGCTCCATTCAATTGAGAATTTACATATCAAATTTTCACATGCAATAATTATAATTATAAAGCATTTTATTGTTATTTTACACTTCTGAATTACAGGTGTTGGACAAGGTACTACTACTACTACATAGTACTATGTAATAAACTTATACTATTCCTGTTCGCCGAGCCATCCTCTGGCCTACATCCATTAGTTATTTCTAAAAACATCAGTCACTGATTGATGCCGAAAGGGGATATTGACTTACAGTGAGAGGAAAGAAAGTGAAACCGAGTTGTGACAATGGAGGGAAGGAAGAAAAAAAAAAAAGCACAAGTCAACGTTCAACTTTGAGCTGAACGGCGACACCTTTATACAATGTCCTGACAGTTTACAGCATCGGGTGACCGTTCTGTCAGTTATGTGATGTAAAAGGAAGGGCCTGGCAACCGTTTCCTTTTATATCACTTAACTGACATTCAAGTCTGACAGCTCGCTCTCCAGAGCTCTCCAGAGCGCAATTCAATGCTCTGAGTGCTCCAGCGAATATCCAGGTTTGGCTGATGGCAGCTTCAGAGCAGCCGGAGCAGCCAGAGGTCTCCAGAGGTCTCCAGAGCTCAATTCAATGCTCTGAGAGCTCCAGCGAACAACCAGGTTTTGCTGATGCAGTAGGTGTATCATTTCATATATTCTGGCTAAATAGGACTTACTGCTGTATAGAACCCAACCACCCTTTAACGATCTCACACAAAACTCGGATGACATTTGAGAGCTTGTCCTACAAGGTGATGAAGTGCAGAATCTGCTTAAACAAAAGGGGTGTTCCTAGGTTATGTATGTATTTATTGTTTTGTTTAAAAACAGTCTGCTTAAAATTCATGCTTCAATGTGTTTAAAGGGTGTTTAATGTACATGTCAAATGGTGCATTAGCATAGTTTAAATGCAGATATCTTCTTTGCTGAATATTCTCTTCTTCATGGGTGTTTAATTATCTGTGCTCAAAGGTATGTCTGAAGTTGTTTAAATTGACATTTAAATGTTTGCTGATTTGCAGGTGTTTAATTGTATGATTTGTGCTTGACCACTCCATTGTGTCTGTGCTTAGGTCCTCTGTTTAAGTGTTTTGTTTAAAGGTTTTTATTTTGTATCTGTTTAGAGTGTGGCAATAGAATGTTTAAACAGCTGGTTAATGTGCTCTAAGCATCATTCACAGCCTGAGTTATGTTCAATGAAAGTGTTTAAGTGTGTTTAGAGATTGTTGGATAGACCTCAGATGTTTAGATTAAACTGTTACTTTTGTAGGCACCAAATACTATAGGGATGTTACCTGGGCACTTTCCATTGTTACCACAACCATGGGTGGCTGAGTGACAGAAGCTTGACATTTTTTTATATACATGAATGCTAGGTACAACAATAATAATTAACCTTTTTGATCCCCCAACTTGTCCCCCACTTGTGAACAGCTGTGATTTGCCCCCACAAACTTGAAGCAAGTCTCACGTATACACAAGACCTAGCTTTACAGCTACAATAATGTTGCTTGACTTCCTCCTCCATTATGTCTCAGAACAATGTCCCAACCTCCATAACCTCTTGAGGGATGGCATGGCTGATACTGCAGACTTTTTCTATGCCACCAAAACCTTCAAGACTTGGTACAAGGCTGTAGGCAATTTGCAGGGGGGTAAATAACCATTGTTTGTAAGCTTTCTGCATCCTAGCTTGAGCCATGCGCCCAACGCAGCTACCAGGTATTGCATGGAGGACCTGGTTTTTTTGAACTTGTTTGTTTGGGTCAAAATGAAACTATGGAAACCAAAGGCCTAGGCCAAAAAGAATATAAGCCTTAATTCATTCCATATAGCCCCCCATTCATTTGTGGACCAAATAAACATGACAAAAATTTTGGCTGATCCCCAGAACCTAATGCAACAGGCAATATGTTTGCCATGATCTATGGAAAAGCTCACCTTCATGTAATGACACCTAAGCTCATAACAACAGTGTTTCAAAAGGCAGGGCTGTGGCCAGTGGATTGATCCATCATAACATTGGACATGATAGCCCCCAGTAAAGCCATGTCAATCAAGGTATTCACTCCAGTGGAGATGACAGTCCCAGTTCAAGCCATTGCAGAGCTCCTTGTTGATGCAGCTCAACCTGTAAATCCAGTACCAGATGGAGAATCCGACAAGGAGAACCAGGAGGAGATGGAGGAATTAGAGGTTGAAAACAGCACAGAAAATGGTCAGGATGCCACTTTATCCAACAAGTGTGTGTTGATCCACACACCTAATCAACAATGACATGTTCATTTTGCACTCCCTGAATTACATTCCACAGATCTCTTGTATCTTATCTCCAATTCACTGATGAAAGCTGCTTGCAGCTTGCCCAATCTGCAGACCTTTCAACTTTTGCCTGTGAAAACTGCCCAAAATGTGATATTAGATGTACTTGAATAGGAGCCTCAAACATGCCAAGACTCCCATTTACTGGAAGCACTACAGATGCAGACAGCGAGGCTGGCTCTAGCAAAGGGCCACACTATAGTTCTTCAGAGCCAGGCAGTCCTCCAACAGCTGTATGCAAACTCTGTCAGAACTCAGCTTGCAGCAAAAGAAGAAAAGGCAGTGAAGATTCTGAAGAAGGGGAAGGGAAAGGGAACACACTTGAAGGATGGCTTACCTTGCTTGCTTACTGTAGCATTTTAAGCACTTTTTAAGTCACAGGTCACAGGGCATCCAAATTTTATGAACTGTCACATCATGTCACAGGTCACATGGGGGTCTATGAAATTTTGAGCAATTTCAACCCAAAAATTGCAGCCTGCAGCACCAAATTTTGTATTCTGTCCCCAAAAATTTTGGGTGTCACAGGTTGCGCTCTATGCCTACAAAAAAAAATAATTCGTACAATTGGTCACAGTCACAGGCCCTTACGAAGTGCTCAAAATGGGACAGTACAGGAGAGACTTATTTCCAGCACATTGTCCAACATGAGGAGGCCATGAAGGAGAGGGAGAGAGAGAAAGATGCAAGGAAGAAGGCTAGAGAATCTCAGGCTGCAGAAATGGTTTTGTGGGAGCAAGCAGATCAGAAGAGAAGAGAAAGGAATGAAGAATGGACTCACACTTGGAGAGATGTGTTGGAAAGATACAATGCAGATCCAAAGGTTGCAAAATCACAAGGTGCTTGGTTGAAGGAATGGGATCAAAAAAATCCCAAACCTAAGGCAAGAGATCCACAACTTGCACCTGAACCAATGGTCCCAAAGCCAAAAGTTAGGAAGGAAGCAACAGCCACCGAGCCAGAGGAGGAAGAGGGTAATGAAATTGACATCAATGAAAGGGAGATTTGTCAAAGGAAGATGATTGATGGATGTGTGACATTACATGACACTGTACAAAGGAGCCAGAATTGCCAGTTTGGGACTCTCCACCTTGTTCTATTAGAGTTATATTCCCAAACAGGAAGTAGCAGCAATAAGTCCACACAGGACTTAGTAGCACGATCACACAGATCAATGGGGGACAACAGTGTTAGTACAGGGTATGGTACCTAGGCTTATATACAGTCCTATGTACAAACAATATATCGGGCAGGTGGTTACTGCGTGAATACTTGTGGCTACTGTCCATACGGTAGAGTGGGTACTATGAGAGAGCAAGTGGATACGGTGAGAGACTGAGTGGAGTCTGTGAGACAATAACAGTGGAGTGCATGGGATGGTGATACAAACAAGTGGAGACTACAAGAAAGTGTTCCATGTATAGTTCAATAAGATATATTTACCTTTGATATTCCAACATGTTCAGCTTACCAGAGAGTGAAAACTTTCACAACCAAGAAGCGGTTTCACATATCCATACTTTAGATGCTACTGATTAATTGTACAAAGATACCTAAGCTGTATATACCGTTGATAATTCACCAACATCAGGAAAACTGTTATATGCAAAAGATGCTAGAAATATGTCAAAGGTAGTCAAAACTGCATAAAATGTGCAAAAATATGCAAAAATATGCAAAAATGCCTTAATTATGCAGATCATTCAAAGATTTGTTGATTTGACAAGTCCCTTGATAAAAACTGTGATATTTGCACAAGTTATACGATTTATATGCATTTTTATGCTCCATTATTCACTGATATGAATAATGCCTAATGCCACTGAAAGCTCTAATACTAATCACAAAGACCACTAAAAAAGCAGGAATGTATATATATTGGCTCCAGATCATGGTTCAGCAACAATAATAGATAATAATTAGTTGTACAAGATCAGTATATACATTTGACAGACTCGCTCTGCAAAAGCTCCATATCCTTGCAATATTCTGGCCGAGCCTTGTCCTCTCTGAGTTCTACCGTATGAAGAGAGCTGGTAGCCTATTCGGACAAACAACAATGAGCCTGCAATGATAACAATGAGTGAAGCAATAATAGCAGATAGCAGAAGACATATGGCAGTGGCAGTAACAGCTACTATCGACATTGGAACTTCAGGCTCCAAATCGAGGTATTTTGTACGTGCCAACCTGTAGCTCTAATGATTCATTTTGAGTGTAGCTCGGGACATGTGGCCGCTGACGAGATTATTATGAGCAAAATGGTTAACCAAATAAATGAGACCACCTTGCCTCTACACACTTGGTGACAACCAGGGGTATCTCCGCTCCTTCAGCGGGAACATTGTTGGGAGGAACAACCTGACAAGTACGTCAAATGATGGCAAAAGGAGATGGTAAGAATAGCTCACCACTTCATTGAACTGAGGTGGAGGTGGAGCTTAGAGCGGAAATGATTATAATAAAGGAGACATTGAGCCTATATAGACCTTTCAAAAAAAACACAAGTGTTAGTGCCAGAACAGGGCTAGATACTCCAGAGCATACTAGTCAACCAGTTTCATCCAACGTTGAGCATTAGCTATTCACTATTAAAATAGTCATATCCCAGTTAGACTCAGCAAACATTTGATGTAATGCAAGAATAAAAAAGCATTGTTATAGCATTGAGGACTGATCAAGGAGCCAGAGCGAAGAGGAGATGGTGGTTGAGGAAAGAAAGACTGATCAACAAAGAAATCAACTTGACAGCAGGCAACGTGATGTGACATTAACTTAGGGCAGGCTCCGGCTTCTGGCTGCAATGACATAACATCCCCAATTGATTTGATGCATGCTCGTCGCTGCTTGTGGATGTCTTCCAACTCAAGGCTTGGCCACCTACCTGACTTGGGCTTGAATTGGAGGAGTCCAAGACTGACCCCTGAGCCCTAGACACAGATCTTGTTAACAAATATGACTACAATTGTAGGTTTTACATTAGTATATAAATTACTACAATTGTAGGTACTCTCAATTATGTATTATATATTAATACATTTGCGCTTATTTCGATAGGCGCCAACCCCTAACCCTAACCCCAACCCCTAACCACTAACCCAGCACGTTTGGCAATGCCGGACTAGCTCTCTAACGAGAGCTAGCCCCGGCATTGCTTAGAAAGAAAAATAAATATTTCATTAAATATGGTACATTCCAGAATTGAACACTCATGGACAGTTGACGGCACGTATCAGGACTGCTGACTGAGAATCCCACTGTGCCATAAGGCGCATGTACATCAGTAACTTAGTTCAAATATATTACATCACTATTATTATGTTACTTACAGTTGTAATAAATTTATAGATTAATTAAAAACTTACCATTGTAATCATTAATCAACAAGTCTGGTGTTGTAGGTTGGACCCCTTGGATTTTTGCTCAAAGTTTGCACAATTATGCATAATTATGCAAATTTTACCAACTTAAAGCAACTTAGTTTAACATTTCAACGCTGGGTCTCTTGATATGTAAGTAAGATATAGCTTGGGAAATCTTTTCCTCTTGAGGTTCTACTGATAAGACACTGATTTTTTCATGCAACTTGGCAAATGCAAAAATTTGCATAAGAAATACTCTGAGTTGGCACCAAATGCATTAAATTGCATAATTTATGACATTTTGTCTTATACATGCTAATTTAGTACATAATGTACAATTTTATGCAAAGTTATTAAAAGTTTGCATATTAAGCTTTTCCTGATGAAAATTGGATGAAAAGTCAAAAATAAATTTAGTGTACAAAGTAAGGGTAAAATAATGTATCAATGCTGTATACCGTAACCGTCCGACCAGTGCATGCTCAAAGTCCCAGGTCATTGATGTATGGAAGAGTGGCTACGTCACCCATGGCGACGAAGACTGGTTTTGCTTTGACAAGAGCGGAGGTGGTCTAATAAGGAATTTTAGAAAGCGATTACAAGAAACATGGTCGTTAAAGCATACCTTGGTGAAACCACTTTCCGACACCTTGTTGAGGGATGCGAGAGCAGATTCCAGGGAAGACTCGCCCCAGTGAGTACTTTTGATCCCAAAACAGACACCAAACCCTTCCAACTGTCAATAGCAGATGCAGCAGCGAATTTAGCCTTGGCAACAGCCTTCTTCAAATCCTCTGCCTTCAATCCACTCGCGGCGGTTTTCAGCGCCTGGACAGCAGCTATTCCAGCTTCCTTCACGGCGGCACCGGTGGGGCCCTGGATAAGAAGACCAAAGAGCAAGGCGTCTGAGTAGGGCAAGTGCACAACCTTGACCGTAGTGCCTTCAGGAATGGCAGCAGCGATGGGCAAAGTGCTCTGCAACCATTTAACGGAAGGGGCAGGCGAGAGGTAGGCGGAAAGAGCCGCAATCTCAGGAGTAGGTGCGCCGGGAGAACCGAATCCAATAAACATGGTCTGCGGACCACCATGTGCCTGCAAACGCGTCTCCCCGCCGAAATAGGAAGACGCAGATGATGAGAGCTGCAAAGCAGTGGAAATCTTGCTGAGGGACTTTTCGACCAATCTGGAGAGGGTAGCTTGGTCAATTCCAGTACCAAGAACGGTAATGTTGTCTTCGGTGAACAGCAGACTGGGCGAAAGACTTGATGATGTCGTGGGTGATGGAACTATGAGGAGGAGCCATTAGGGATGAGCCCAGACCGCTATGGAAAGCGAGCGCATGGGCAGCCTCGACAGCTTGGAAACCTTCGTTGCTTCAATTTCACCTTCAACAACGGGGGCAACGTTGAGGCAACTTCGGAGAGTTCATGGCGAGTATATCTGCTGGAAGTAACGAAGGAAGTAAGGACGTCCACGAAATATTTCTAAGCATATAATTTAAACATTGTAGAGCTAATACGCACTCGTCGCCTCGCAAGAATTCGGCAGTAAGAGCAGGGAGCTTTCGAGACAAACTTGCAGACAAAACACCGCCGTAGATTTTGCTCTCTCGGACAGTCCCAATGACTGTTCTCTTATCAGTACTCTGCAAAGCCAATATGAGCATCTCATCACATATTATAGCAATATTTTCACCTTGAAAGCAAAGTTTTTCAAGCCATGAGCAACTCCAGCCTTAGGCTCAAATCGGCTGGCAGCTTTCACGAGAAATGTAACAGAAGATGTGGGTTGGTTGTTGTCTACCGCAGCGACTTTGACGCCAAAGTTACGCGCTACGCGCTGAACTGTTCGGGACGACGCCCTCGCTACAAGCATGAAGAGAAAGTAGAGGAATTGGAAGGCAAACTCCGGATGAATCCGGAAGTGGTTGGCGCGACTTAACTTAGCGGCCTCTATTGTAGTCTCGACCCTCTCAGTGAGTCGAGACTACGATAGAGGCTCAATGGTAACATCGAGATGCTCTAATATGCCGATACACTGTCATATATCTACTGTAAAATAAACTAGCATAAAAAAGCAGAAAGGTGTACGTAGTATGGTAAAAATCTAAATCTTGCGACCATATGCTAGCCTGTATTCGGAAATTAGTCCTGACACACCTCCCAATTCCCCTGACACGCCTCTCAACTCCCCTGACACACCTCCCAATTCCCCTGAAACACCTCCTAATTCCGAAAAACATTGTCCTTGAATCTCCGTCATGTCACTTCGACTCACTCCTGAAGCCGCGAGAATTGGCCGAACGGTTTTTATGAATCTTAGTAAATGATCCCTATTGCGTATCCCAATCCTATGATAGGCATCATCCCGCTTCCAACCTCCGAGTGGAATAGGGATTTCGCCGCTTTGGACCTCGGTAAACGCGCCGGAGTTGACTATCCGTTGCCTTATCGTGGACGGCACTGTTACATCAATTCCTCGGGCGGTCAAAGCGTTGTTTAGCGCTCGGTAAAAGCGATCTAGTCCGGGAACATCTTCGCTGGGATTTGCAGCACCGGGAGCACCAGGATGGAAGGAAGGTGAGTATTTCCATTCTCCCGATAGGAACAGCCCTCCGGGTTTGAGAATCCTAGCTGCCTCGTGGATGATGGCAGAATAGTCGCGTACCTTGAGAAATATAGGTCGTCAGTGGAAAATTGAGTGGAAAAATGACAACTTACTGCCATGAAAATAGATTGTGCATGGACAATATCCACACTAGCATCTGGCCATCTTGTCCTTTCGCCAATATCATGGATCTCGAAGTGGACGTTCTCCGGAAGGTTCCTGTTGGGCACTATGGGAACTGCAGAAGGAATGTAATTGGATTGAAGTCCGAGTCCATTTTAAGAGTCACTGACCGATTTCCAGCCCAAAGAAAGAGACATGGAGGAACTCATTAGCCATTTCCAATACCCTAGAGAACGCAGACTACGTGAGTAAAGTGAATATCGTGATTGTAGTGCTATAGGTACCATTCTCCAGTTCCGCATCCCAAGTCAATGACAACTTTCTTCGCCGCTTCCTGAGGGGCCAGAATCTCAGCGAATAGGCCTGTATAGTTTGCTCCGAGGACTTGGGCCAAAGACGCAAGCTGAAACTGGTCTCGCTGGAAGAATTTTAGCATCTTTACTGTAACGGAGGAGCCCGGGGTGCCTACCTCGTTCTCAGGTGTATCGACCGGGAGCGGGTATGGTGAAGCTATAGTGCTACTTTGGTATAATCGACCGCCGCGAGTAGTGAAGTGGCTCGCATAATCAATGACTTCTTCTCGCTCCGAGTATTCAGAAGACATTGTATAAGTGAGTGGTTTTTCTAGATTTTTCTGTGATGCAGTGGCGGATGACCCGAGGTTGGGGGTTGCTACATCATTAATCATATATTAACATATTCATTAGAGGATTAATAGTAGTTCATTAATGTCACGTACCAGTGTGTGACGGGGACATCAGAGGCAGCGAATAGACTGAAGAAATTGAACTCCTATCCATTGTTTCTTTAGGCAAATCAATGGAGGCATAGTGTACACCTAATCGTAAATCTCTCAGTTTATGTTTTCCCAGAATATTCAAAGAATATTCAATTAAAATTTGAGTACTTAAAGATACTGTACTTACAATCAGATTTTCCAAATTTAATATGCTTTCCAATATGATAAATTATGTCTTCATCTACTGGCATCTTCTCTTTATGCTGGTATAAATGATTCACAAATCAGAATAGCATTCTCATTAACCATTCAAGTGACTCACCTTTTGGACAGCAGAATCCCAGGCACTATCATGTGTGATTGCCACATCTACTTCTTTATGCTATTATTGATCATAATAAAGCTTGAGCAGAGAAATACAGCTGCAGCAAACCCACTTTGTCCAAAATCCATCTATTGATTACATCAGAAGGATGGTATGGCTATACACCCATAGTAAGCACAAATTGTCTAAATACTTAGAAGTCATTATAAGCATACCTGATACCTTGCAAAGGGATTAAAGGATACCCCAAGGTCACCATTATTGGGCGAAGCACTGTTCCCATGAACAGTAGAATTCAATGGCCTCCCAGCAACTGGATATGCTTGTTGCAATCCAGCAGACTGGTGATTAGATATAGCATTTGCTGCCTTTTGATTTGATATTTTGTTGGCGTCTATTTCTTGGATTTTTTCTACTGCGGCAGCCAGTGGATTAAATGGATTGCGTGTTTGCTTTATAGCAATTCTAAAACCACGCAAAAACACAGATCCAGATAGGTTTTGATCCTGACCAGCATCACAATCAGCAAAGTCATATCTGCGGAACCAGTATTTTGGCAATCCTTTCCTGCTGGTGGCTATTTTGGGTACAAATTCAAAGCAGACACTTCCTTGGGCATCTTTAAAAGATGCTACCCCCCAGGCACGAGCTTTATCAAAGCCGTTTATAAGATAAATTGCTCCATTCGGTACTCCGCAAGCCAAGGACCCATTGATGTAGTTGTACCAGGAATGGGCATACTTTGCAGCATACACCTCGAATTTGTCATACTGGCGGTGATCACTTCTTTTTGCTCCTTCAGGTAATACAAGCAAAGCGCCTTGGGCAGCTGATGAGCTAATAGATAGTCCAGCACCAACTTCCTCTGGTACTCCACTATAGATTTATTTATAAATGATAATGTAGTCATACACAAGTTGAAACTTACGGAATTGGAGGTTGTCCATCAGGAGAAGGGAGTCTGACCTGGCGGAAATGACAGGACTCACTAGCCACCCGGGACCCTGGAGCGAATGCATCCAGACTGTCTGAAATCTCATTTTGGTCCAGTTCCAGAGCCTCAAAATCTGAAGGAACACCTCTGGCATTTAATGGATGGTTTGCTGGGTGACAGACATTGAATAGAAATTCAAACCCCCCAAAAATGTTCAGAAAGCCAACATCACCAATGTGGACTCCATCTCTTTTGTATTCTTTTGGAAGGTTTGAGCTGTCTGATCTTGGTTTCCACAGTGGATATCCTCTCCCTTGAGGAAGTAGTAACCGCGAGTATACCTCAATTGAATTCAATTGCTGCATCGAGATTGACGCTGTGGCAGGTATCGGTAAAGCCTGAGATGATGTAACAGCCGGGGGAGACGTTGAAATTTGAGGCTGGCTACTGTACGAAATGAAGACACCACCATTTATATTGGACCCAGAAGTCTGATTGAAGAGACTAAGTAATTTGTTTAGCAATGGAGTGGCAGAGGAATGGAGACCTCTGACTTAGGATTGGCTGCATGCTCATACATGAAAATGGGAGGGAAGAAGGAGGGAAAGAATGGGGCTGCATCAGCAAACCCTGTATTTTGTATTTTAATTTTGACAGCAATACGTAAATTTCCCAGAGCTCCCAGAGCCCCCAGCGCTGTCAAAAATATAAACTCGTATGACATATTATTTTAATTTCCAAATAAAGCAATATTGAGTCCTCTGGGAGCTGTGGCCAGCGCCAGCCGGACCATCTGGGTCCTGGAGTGAGCTCTGGAGACACTTTCCAGTACTGGCAAGAGCTGGCCACCTCATACATGTTTTGCTGATGCTGTGTGGCCAATCTGAATTTAAATATGTGGCCGCGCTTTCGGGCAGCTCCATACAAACCGCACCATTTCACGCCATTTCTTGCTCCATGGCCAGGACTTTTCGCTATCAGGAACATGCCGAGTAATAAACTTCCTTCCTTGGTAATCGATCCTGTGAGACGGCCAGCATTGAACTACTTGTCAAACCATATAAGACTAGATTTGGCATTGAATATGCCAGTGGCAGACATATGACCCGGCTTACTTTGATAGGCAGATCTGGCGCTTATGCTAGGTCACAGGTCACTTTTCTTGATACGCTTAGTTCGCGGTCCGTTGAGGCACGAGATGGGCGGCACACGGTATTCTATGTCCGACGGTCACAGGAGTGATGTGACCTTTCCTTCCGCTCACTGCCACGTCGGTCGCTGCGCGAACGCAAACTCGGATCCAGCTCTGTCCCACACAGGACATGATTTCACGGATCCTCGCGTTTTCATTAAGCTTTTCACAGCTTTTCATTATGCTGCTTTTTGTTCAACAGAAGTCAGATGTCGTTTTCCTCTCAAAATAAAGCTGAGTTTCAAAATTTAAATGCCGCGTGACTTCCGCATACGCATACGCATACCATTTACATACGCATACCATTCACATACACATACGCATACCATTCGCATACGCATACGTGACATTCACATACACATACACAGTTGCATACGCAATGTTTGAATATGTATACATGACATTCGCATATGCAACATTTGAATACGCACATGCAACATCTGAATATGCATACGCAATGTTTGAATACGCATACGCGATGTTCGCTTATGCATAATCCATGCAATTTCTGCATAGTCCGTACAATCTTTGCATTTGCATTTGTGTCTCAATTTGGATATTCCGCATATGTAACTTTTGAATTTGTGACTTAATTGGGCCATTCAAATCTTTTCCCTCTAACTTAAAGATTTGATCTGCTTTATCTTTGATTTCCTATTTTCACCAATCTGTTCTGGAGCTTCCATAAGCGTCTGGCAGATTATATGACCGCTATGAGGTCTCACTGTCATATCCTTAGCGCCGCAAGCGGCAATCCCCGACAGCCTGAGAGGCTCACGCAAGATACAAGAAAAGTATTGAACATATTCGTAACTACATTTAGATTTCCATTGTTCGAACCATCCAATGTCAAACCATTGCAATAGTAATTAGCAGTCTGGATGTTAATACATATGTCAAGTACGGTCCCAAAAACAAGCACTCAAATTACCATCAACAGAAAGTCTGTTAGTCATCCACGCAAACTTGCAGTTCCAATCAGAGCAGTGCGTCGCAAACTGCCAAACATACCAAATATCATCATGCTTGAAACCAGAGGCTGCTACTTGGTAGTAGTAATCATTTCCACTATCCAGGACAGAGGACCAACTCCCATGCCAGATTCCTTCACCACCCCAAAGAGAATGACAAAGTGCTGGACAAGAAGCCTGATTTATGTAATTGCGACAAGCGTTATTTCTGCAAACAACCCAACCCAGCTCGGCAAGACAAGTCCACACAGTAGAATTGCACTGAGGTGAAGGGAAATCAGTGTTGCATAAAAGTGCGATATGCACAAACGTTTGATCAGGGTAAAGGACGAAAGCATGGGTTGCAGACAAGAAAGTGGTATGAGCTGTAGATGGTGATGTGAGAATGTGTTTCCAAACAGTGGGGGGTTGTGTCTCGACAATGTTAACGCTTTTACGACCATGTTTGTGGTAAGATCTGACTGTCTGAACAGTGTCCTCGCAATACTTGTGTACACATTCATTGGCTGAGTCAAACCTGATATATTGAGTCAACGAAAGTAAGCATAAGATCGGACAAGCCAGCATTACCCAAAGTTTATTAGCACGGAATGCAATGAAGATACCTGGTCGAGACCGACCAGGATATCCAGATGAGAGGCATTGGAGCTCTGGGAGACCCCGATCGCAGCCATTGCAGAGGACCCAATCATAAGAGCAGATGCTTTAATCATGGCCGCACGGAAGATCTGAGTCTCATTGAATACGAGGGATGATCCAAAGACCTCAAAAACCATTAAGGGATTGAGCAACAACAATCCAGCAACAAGAGTGTTATCAGTGTGCCAATATGCTGTTTGATTCAGATCACTCATTGAAAAAGGGTCGGTTATCCAAGCTCTGATAATTCTCGCTGAAATAAATCTCAACCAGCACCTCTGAAGTCAGTTTATACAGTGAGGTGAAATGATGCTGAAACACTTTACTCAGAAAAGTGGGCAAATTGACAGATTCAATGGAGCCTTTGCTCCAGGGTGACTTGGCACAATACAGAATGGTCCCATGACTAGAAGTAGTTTGGGCAGATAACGCGGTTAATGTTAATTGTAAATCGCCAGAAGGACATAGAGTGAAAGCTTGCTTCAATGTAGCAATAAATTCAGAGTCAGCATATGAAAAAGTTTCACATTCAATAGAAACGTCAGAAGGTAAACACTTGATAATTTCATTGTAAAGGACAGGTCCGGGCTTAGAATGATAGTAGCTGCAAATAAACTGATAAGTATGTGAAGTGAGGGCAACAGGTATCTGAAAATCACGAAATATATCAAGTATGGTCTCAACCAGTCGTGATTTGCTAAGTGCTCGAGAGACTTGGCATTGTAAATCAGATACTTGAACAACACTTAGTTGCTGCAACCGCAAATGTTTGGATTGAGGTAATGCCCATGTAGGCACGCGAGAGAGTTGCGCAATATATATATCATTAACTGTAATGAACATTATCTAGTTTATAAAGGTCAAAAGCCAGAGGCAAATCAATGGGGGTAGACGAAGAGAAAAAACGGAATCCAAACCAGAGGTTCAAGATAGGGCCGAACCATGGGCAAAACGTGGTAGGTGGGAAAGACTTGCCTAAAACTCACGTTTCAGTGGGATTTTGGCCGATCAAGGGTAACAGGACCCTCCCCTTCCCTTTGGTCAGAGTCGGGGATCCATTTCCAATTGCTGCACTCTTGAGAATGCTCTTTCATGAAGCAGGCTACTCTTGATTAAGGATGGACAGGGGTAGGGGTTGACCCCAGGTTTTTGGCACAAGGATATGGAGGGTAAGGGTAGGGGTTGAAGCTCTCAAAAATCTCCATTTTTATATTGATGATGTAGACATCCCATGGTGTCCTATAATCCTCATTTCATGTTAAAGGATATTTTTGAGTGTTATTACTTCTATTTTATTGAAAGTCTCATGAGTGGCATGTCATTCTGTTCAAAACCCTTAGTAGGAACTGCAGGTTTGAAGGGTAGGGTATGGAGGGTAGGGGTGAAGTTAGGGCCTTTTCAACCCAGGGGTCAACCCCTGTCCATCCTTACTCTTGATTCATAGATTTTGCTTTGCATGAGGTTTCTCCTGCATATGTGGATATTTAGTGCTTGCATATATCCCACCTCCTTATTCCCATATCCATTATCAAGGGGGTTCAAAGAATTTAGCACCCGACCAGGCCTAGGTTAGTTAGTCCAGCCCCCCAGCCCAAAAAAAAAAATTTTGACACCCTAAAGATTGACCTATTTTGACCACTTTTGGCAGTCTGGAAACTTCAAAATTTATATATATCTTGCACTACCTGTAAGTAAATAGCATCTGTTGTATAAATTACAGCCTTCCTACACCTCCTGGCTCCCATGTACATCAGAAAAAACTGTTTTGGGCCCAGGAGGATCTAAGGTCACCTAGTCCTCTTAGGCAACCTGAGGCATCCTAGTTGGCCCAGGAAAAAGGGTAAAACTTTGGACACCTCAGGTATCCTAGTCATCCTAGGTGTCCTGGGAGATCCTGGGATGTCCTGGGAGATCCTGGGATGTCCTGGGGCATCCTGGGGCATCCTGAGGCATCCTAGGATAAAAGTTCCATCCCAGGATGCCTCAGGATGCCCCAGGATGTCCCAGGACATCCCAGGATCTCCCAGGACACCTAGGATGACTAGGATACCTGAGGTGTCCAAAGTTTTACCCTTTTTCCTGGGCCAACTAGGATGCCTCAGGTTGCCTAAGAGGACTACGTGACCTTAGATCCTCCTGGGACCAAAACAGTTTTTGCTGATATACTTACTTGCTTGCTTTGGCCTGTCAAAGCAGGACATATGAGGAGTATCACTGTATTAGTGTTTCAGAAGGAAAAACGGGATTTGTTATGGCTTATGGATGCTGAAAAAAAGCTCAAATCGAATGTACAGTGTCCAAACAGTGTCTTCTAACTCTGTAGAGAGCAATTTATGATAATGATGGACACGAGTCCGGATCCGGACCCGGTACCTGCAGGTATTATATCCGCGGATCCCGGTACCGGGTTCCCACGGATCCAGCCCCGGTCGCAGGTCAACCTCAACATGGAATCCATACACTACTATATTTACTGGTGCATGGAATCCATACACTACTATATTTACTGGTGCATGGAATCCATACACTACTATATTTACTAGTGCATGGAATCCATATCCAAAGGCTGCCAGAGGTCCTAGCCCTATGGATTCCAGGCAAGGCCCCTGGATTTCCTGTGGATTTTGATCATATTAGATACTGGATTGTTACACTTTGGACTATCTAAGAAGATATAAATTGGGGCAGCCTGAAGTGCTGAAACAGACAACTGGAAAAGAAGGACTAGGCAATGGCAGCAAAACTGACATCCGAAAGATGATATAGTAAAGAGGCAAGGTACAAACTGGATTCAAGCTTTCTCAATGGCAAGATAGATGATTGAGTTCTAAGGAGGTGCCAAGGATGCTGGCGAGAACAGTGGAGCATTGTAAAGAGCGGTGATCAAACATAACCTTCATCATACAATTGAGAATGAGAATATAATTGGGTGAGCAAATGGTTGAGGCCCTGGGAGATGTGTGCGTAGCCACAGTAGTGTGAGAATAGCTGAGGTGTGAAGCACCAATATACACAGCCACAGGACTATGTAGCCTGCCAGCCTGCAAAGCACTGTCTAATACTTTGCTCACCCATTCGCACAGTAGTGCCTTGCACTAATGCAAAACATATTAATGCAAAAATTCACCAGTCCTCAGTCACATCACTCCGAACCTCCGCTGCTTCATAACCTTGATGAAAACAATCTGTAGGCCAGGTTGTTACAATCTGTGTCAAAATGAGGGATTGTGCTCAGGCAGGAGGTTGTAAATAGAATTATCCATTAGGTAATTCCATTCTGAATGTTGAATTTCCGAAGTCCTTCAGTATTTTGTAAGGTCCAACAAATTTTGGGACTAATTTCCTTGTGTATCCCTTAGGAGACAATATATTCTTGGTGGAGATGTATGCTAAATCTCCTTCTGCAAATGGAGCTAGTTGATGGCAACAATTTGCATCGCGCTTTTGTTTGACATGTGCATTCAGAATGCTATCATGAGCTTGTATTACCGCCTGTTTCATTTTCTCAGCATAAACACGGATTCCTGGATATTCATTTTTTTGTAGTGGAATTCCAGAGAAATGACCTAGGCATTTGGCCAGTATTCAAGAAAAAGGTTGAGTATCCTGTAGTTTTGGAGTGTGCCAAATTAATAGCAAACTTGACAGATGGTAATTTGATGACCCAATCTTTTTGGTCAATAGCTATGCATTGGCGTAGCATTTGAGTTACAGTACAATTTTCCCATTCAGTTGACCCATCAGTGATATGCACTTGACATTTTAAGCTTTATGCCAATTAGATTGTGCAGGTGAGTCCAGAATGTACTTGTAAAGTATGAATCCCTTATATTTTTAGGGAGTCCATGATGCTTGTAGATCTCCGAGAACACTAACTCAGTGATTTACTTTGCCTTATGTGTTGACTTACTAGGTACCAGATGTACCATACCAGTAAGAAGTGTTAGAATAAAGTCCTGAAATGGTGACTTCACTCTGGCCTAATAGCAGTAAGCCCTTAGCAAACGTGCAGGGGATAAATTCATAGGTACAATACTTTATATACAGTGGGTCAAAAAATTGTCCACATGTTTGACACTTTTGTAAAGATCCAGGATTTGCGAGATAGATATTATATATATCAAAAAGTGATTAGTGAGGACTAAAGAGCCCTGGATCCTGGCTCCATGTACATATCTGGTTTGCCTTGTTTGGAATCAAAACTCACTGAGATATAAGCAATTCAATTCAATGACCCATGTGGACAATTTTTTGAGTTTGTATTGTAATAACTTTGCTCCACAATTGTGAGCCCTCATCAATGACATCATGACTCAGACTGTATGGTGATGTCATATAGACATCATAATGATATCATCCAAGCTATCTGACATATATATAAGCATATCTCACTGATTTATGGTTCTAACAAAATTATGAGACCTCTCATACCCTCTCAGAAAGACAATGTCCTCTCTCTGCTCCACACTGGAGCTTCTACCAGGGAAATCTCTGCTCAGACAGGTGTATCCAAGTCAAAGATTGCTTCTTTGGCAAAAGAAGCACTCCCAGACAAGGAGAGTCATCCAGCAGGCCACCCTAGAAAGCTCTCTAATACTGATGAAAATGCTGTCATCAAACAAATCTCCACTGGCAAGGCCAAGAATGTGACACAGGTGGCCAAAAACATTAATCCACTCCTCCCCCATCCAGTCTCTACTCAGACCATCAGAAATACCCTTCACAAAGCCAATGTACAACCTCACAAAAAGCAGAAAAAGCCCAAGCTCACCCCTGGTCACAGGAAAGCTCGTTTGGCATTTGCTCAGAAGTATTTGGAATGGACTGTAGATGATTGGAAGAGGGTTGTTTGGTCAGATGAGACCAAAATCAATAGATACGGGTCAGATGGGCAGCAGTATGTATGGGGAAGAAAGGGGGAATCGGTAGGAGAAAGAGGCATCAAGGAAACTGTAAAGTTTGGGGGAGGAAATATCATGGTGTGGGGATGTATGGGATGGGAAGGTGTGGGGAATTTGGTGGAGGTTGAGGGGAGGATGAATGGGGAGCAGTATGTTGACATTTAGATGGCAATCTCTTGGAAAGCATGGAAAATCTGCTTCTTGATCCAGAGATAGCCATCTTTCAGCAGGATAATGACCCTAAACACACCTCCAAAGTTGCTGCCAAGTGGTTTGATGACCATGAGATCAACTGTATGGATTGGCCTGCACAGTCCCCTGATCTCAATCCCATTGAACATCTCTGGACAACCCTCAAAAACAAACTTAATGAATATGACAAGCCACCCTCTGGAGCTTGGGAGTTGTGGGACAGAGTGGCAGATAAATGGGGGGAAATTACCAAGGAAGATTGTCAGAGGTTAATTAGGAGCATGCCAAGAAGGCTCAAAGCGGTTGTGAGTGCACATGGAGGTCATACCAAGTATTAGACTACCTTTTCTGTATTTCAATGTGCATATCAAAAAATTGTCCACATGGATAATTGAATTGAATTGCTTATATCTCAATGAATTTTAATCCAAACAAGACAAACCAGATATGTACATGGAGCCAGGATCCAGGGCTCTTTAGTCCCCACTAATTACTTTTTGATATATATAATATCTATCTTGCAAATCCCGGATCTTTCCAAAAGTGTCAAACATGTGGACAATTTTTTGACCCACTGTAGCTACTGTAATGATAGGTTGAACTATCTAAGCTATGTCTGCTGAGCGATAAGTAGGATCAAGGGGTGTTCAACCCACTAAGTCCCGACATAACCTTGTTTTTGGGTCATAAGGATTCATGAAGCCCCCCCCCTTCCACCCCTATATATAGTAAAATTTTCCCACACTTCGGAGGATTTCCGACTTCAATTTTGTATTACATAACAATTTCTTCTCCTTTGCACCTTTAAACAACATTTTCAGAGGCAATTAATACACAGCAGTTCATCTAAGTTCAATTCAACCTGGTGTAGTAAGTGCACTTGCATTGACAATATCTTTTGATGGAGGTGCTAAATTGGTACTAAAATGCATCATATCCTATAAATTCCATATGTTTCAGGGAGATTTGAGATGTTGAGTGCTTTAAATGGTTATTACAGCCTTATTTCAGTGGTTGAATTGACTTAGAACACCCCTCAGAGCCTCAATAGTATGAAATTTTATTCAGCCATAGGCCCATAAGGACTTCCCGAGGTCATGTCAGTGCTTATTTTTTTGAACACCCCTTGAGTAAGATAGGCCTAAGTCCCATTTCTGTTCAGATGAAGATTTTTTCAAGTTTTCAAGTTGGGAGAAAGAGAGAAAAGAAAAGGAAAAAGAGAGAGTTTATTAGGCATACCATAGATTATTGTGACAAGAGTAGTTACCAAGAAATACAATAACGAGTGCACTATTCAAGTTTCGCCATTTGATTTCAAGTTGAATACAAGTGCCCATTTGGCTTGGGTTTTTGACAGCGCATGGCATTTCAAGCCCATGTCCTTTCAGAGAAACAGCTTGATTTGGACTAAGGATCCAGCCAATCATTTTCAAGATGTTATGAATCTCAAAAGATAATGATGAAGCGCCTGGGTAGCACTTGAGATAACACAGCGATTAACTTGTTTTAGAGCCGACACACAGGAGCGTCACTGATGGCATGCAAAATTGCTCCAAACACAAAAACATGAGAACTCATTCAGCTCCCAACAGGATTGGATGAGGATAAGTGCAAAGTTTGAAAGCAATTGTGAAGGTCTATTTAGCTCCCTGGTCCCGGAGCCCATGCATAGACTAAAAAATATACTATTTTCATGCACTGTAAATTTTCTGGAGACTCTAACACGGTAACCCCATGCTATGACTTGCAAAATAAAAAATAAAATAGAACATCAATTCCTTGCACTGTATTCCTCTTCCTGTTTAAGTTGTACTATCTGATGCATTCCAGGCCATAATTGAACTTGGAGCTCAGGACTGTTAACACATCAGCAAAAATGGTCTGGGCATTGGATGACCTGAGGATACCTAAGGACTACCTAGGTCTCCTAAGACACCCAGGACACCCAGGACTCCTAGGTCTCCCAGGCTTTCATTAGTCCACCCCCTTATTTCTGGGCTTCTTGAAGGAATCCTGAGGGAGCCTGAGGGAACCTGAGGGAACCTGAGGGAACCTGAGGGAACCTGAGGGAACCTGAGGGAACCTGAGGGAACCTGAGGGAACCTGAGGGAACCTGAGGGAACCTGAGGGAACCTGAGGGAACCTGAGGGAACCTGAGGAAACCTGAGGGAACCTGAGGGAACCTGAGGGAACCTGAGGGAACCTGAGGGAACCTGAGGGAACCTGAGGGAACCTGAGGGAACCTGAGGGAACCTGAGGGAACCTGAGGGAACCTGAGGGAACCTGAGGGAACCTGAGGAACCTGAGGGAACCTGAGGGAACCTGAGGGAACCTGAGGGAACCTGAGGGAACCTGAGGGAACCTGAGGGAACCTGAGGGAACCTGAGGGAACCTGAGGGAACCTGAGGGAACCTGAGGGAACCTGAGGGAACCTGAGGGAACCTGAGGGAACCTGAGGGAACCTGAGGGAACCTGAGCAAGCCTGGGAAGCTTGAGGCAACTTGAGGTAACCTAGGGATACTTCTGCTGAGTTATACAACCCAAAAAATAATTCTCATACTTTATTATTCAGCTGTATCTTTTTGCTCAATTTCCACATTTATATTACTTAAACCTTATTATCTTATTAAACTCATGGATTTTTGACTTATTTCAAAGTGAACTTATTTTTCAAGACTCATTAATGTTTTACTGGCCTTAACTTATGACTTGGAACACCTCACTTGAGTATTTTTAACTCAAGTTCAAGTAGACTAACATATTTATCAAGTTAACTGTTACTTCATGATGAATCTGATTTGACCCCATCAACATACTTTTAATTGTACACAGTCTACAGGCGCCCACGCAGTTTGGCGCTTATTTGGGCGCTTATTTTACGCAATTATATGTTGATAAATTCCAATAATTGGGGTGTCTACTGTTCTTTTAATCATATTTATACACATTATAATTCAATGTAATAGTTTATTGAAGCTATTTAGCTTGTAATCCTAGTTCTAGATAAATCTCAGGCTTCCTCAGGCTTCCTCAGGCTTCTCCAGGCTGCCCCAGGTTCCCTCAGGCTGTACTCAGGTTGTGCTCAGGTTGCACTCAGGTTGTGCTCAGGTTGTGCTCAGGCTGCAATGAGGCTCCCTCTGGTGATATCAGAATTTGGGCATATTCCTAGGTAGCCTAAGTTACCCTCAAGTGATATCAGGATTTGGCATATTCCTAGGTGGCCTAAGTCACCCAGGTTGCCCAGGTCATATTAGTCTAACCTATAGGCTATCCCAGGCCCAGACCATTTTTGCTGATGCAAGGGATCCCAAGCATGTACCTTTGTTATGAGCTGGGACTGAGTTTGCAGAAATTGAAGGGAAGAGAGAGATATAGTCTGAGTTAACTTGACAATTCTGGTGATACAGCACAGTCTGAGCACAGTGGTATTTAGGTGATCTAAGTAAAGGAGTAGTAAGTAAGTAAATCCAAGAATAAATCAGGAATTTAGCATTTATGCATAAATAAAACATTCCTAAAAGCTCCTAAGGTCAGTTTCCAATGTCTGAGAAGCATGTACTATGCATGCACCTCAGCAAAGCCTGTATTGACTGGGATGAGCGGGCTGCGGAACTACACTGGGAAAGGCAAGATATGGAATAAAGTTATATGAATGGCTCTCAAGCTTGCTTATTCATTGCCTCAAACTTAATTTTGGCTTAAATAAAATGTATTAAAGTGAGATGTTGCGAGGAACATATTTTACAAGTCTTAATTAACAAGTTATTTTGCTTCCGAGTTTGAAGTAAAGTTATATAAATGGCTCTCAAGCTCGCTTATTCATGGCCTCAAACTTAATTTTGGCTTGAATAAAATGTATTAGAGTGAGATGTTGCGAGGAACATATTTTACAAGTCTTAATTAACAAGTTATTTTGCTTCCGAGTTTGAAGTTGTTAGAGCCTTGAGATTAGTTGTAAATACAGAAAAATTATATGTCTTTGCTGATCTATATAGGGAGATCCCTAGAGCTTCAGATTGCTTTCAAGGGCTCTCAAAGTTGTCCAATCCCATCGAGAATTGAACAAGTTACTGAGCTTTTGCATTCAGAGTAAATTTTTTGTACCTGGGACCAACAGAGTTGAAAATACATAAGTGTACTGTATTGTTGATTACAATATAGCTAGGATTTATGGACACATTATATCTTTGAAACTAATCTACATACTGTCCTGGAGTCCTGGAAGTCAATGTGGTGCGCACAGTTGGCGGCCATGTGAGATATATATAGGTATATATACACTTACGTGTCCATCATGGCTCATGATGGACAATGTAATGTCCTATGTCCGAATTCGGACATGAGTCTGAACAGACATGGGACATGGGCCATAAGATAAGGTCAAATACGGAAACAGTGCATCAAGCGCAGATATCTAATAAAAACGGAACCAGATAGAGCATACAGCTTGATTGCCTGATACGGTTCTATCTCCAACAAGAAGATCAATTACAACTGTTATCATATCATAAGTACCATTTCCATCCTTAGATTCAGGAAGAGGGCCAACAAAATCAAGTGCTATTGATTCCCATGGGTAAGAAGGTACGGACAAAGGATTCAATAATCCAGATGGGTGTGCATTATTGGGCTTGGTATGCCTACAGGTACAGCAAGATTCACAATATGAATTCACATCTGATGTTAATTCTTTCCACCAGACATAATCCTGGAGATAATCGGCACTTTTCTTAGGGCCAAGATGCGCAAGAAGCGAATGTGCTTCATCAATAATACTTTCTCGTACATTTCTTCCATTTACAATGAGCTTGGGTGTCAGAGCAGACATTCTACAGACTATAGGTGCTTTATATATATTACATAATCCAACTACTCTTATCCTGTTACCATGATGTCCCCATATACATCCTGCTTTACTAGCCTGTCCTGTCAGGTTATGGGCCCTGAAACACCTTAATTCACCACTGCTGGCTCCATAAAATCATATCTCGCTACTAAACTCACACCCCACCACTCATCTCATATCCTGCCACTCATCTCACATCCTGCCACTCATCTACACTCCAACCGACCTACCGACCTACCGACTGACCGATTACTAACTGACTACTGATATTATGGGAAACGACAACAAAAAGAATCTCCTAAAAGGAAAATCGAACTACCAATCTTGGAAAATCCGTACCCAGGCAACTGCCTGCTCTCAAAATTTCCTGGATACACTTAACGGAGTGGATACTCAGCTGTTAACTGGAGTAAATAGCAAAGGGTATAAAGCATGGAGGGACAGACAAAATGCCGCTTCCAAGTTGTTGATAAAGAGAATGAACGACAATCAGCTCCACCATACCATGAGTTACGAAATGGATCCCGCTGGCTTATGGCACCATCTGAGCGCTGTTCACGAGGGTTCTGGACTTGGAGGACTCATGGAGGCATGGCAAAACTTTCACAATGTTTGTTATACAGACTGGAATGATAATGTTTCTGACACAACTGGAGAAATCCGCTCCCTCGCCAATCATTTAACGACTAACTACCAAGACAAACCATCCCCAAATCAGATTATTTCATGGATGATGTTTGCACTACCAACCAAGTTTAATTCATTGATTACCATCCTTGACAACAGCACTACTACTCTTACCGTTGATGTTGTTGAACAACAAATCATTAGCGCCTGGAAGGATCTGAAGACAAAGAAAGATGAAGAAAGGAGAGGAGTCATTTCAGCAATGTATGCTAGTCCTCCTGGTGCTATCCCCTTGAATAGTGACTATCCTGGATTATCTGCAACTGGACCACCAAAATTAGGAGCTTCCTATGACACAACTTGTACCAACCCAAAGGAGGAGGGAAGGAAGGCCAGTTCCCAGACTGGTATGTTGACTTGTGTCGTACCCGAGGTCAGACTACTCCCACTCCTACACCTATTGCAACCTTTGCATCTGTTATCCCTGTTACAGCTGGCAGACAACGAAACGTTTATTTTTCATTCGGTGCGCAAATTCATGACTGGTTTCAACGCGTTTCCCAGCGTTTCGCGTGGTCATTGCAAAAAGCTCCGGGGAAACTGAAGCTGCCTCAAGGTAGACCCATATGGGCATGGCAATATTGTGTGAAAGCAACACATCATTGTCTATTACATCGTAGTAAGTATATTCACTTCTGGCACGTACCGTGCCAGGCTTATCATTGGAATATAGTCGCGAGAGAGCATCAGCTAGTACATTGTCCACTCCCAGCACATACTTGACCGTAAAGTCAAACTCAGAGATTTTTTCTAACCAGCGTGCTTGTTGTCCTGACAAGTCTTTTGGTCTTACAAGATGTTCGAGACCCTTATGGTCTGTAATCCATATAAATTTTACCCCTTGTAAAATATGATGGTGGCGGAGCATTGTCTCGATGCCTGTTAACATTTCAATTTCATGTACAGATAATTCTGCTGTGCAGATGTCAACTTTGCTGAGTAAATGCAGCAGCTTTTGCATTTCGCCAATCAGAACCTTGAAGTACGGCACCGCCGACTCCAGTTGCGCTGCCATCAGTAATCATCCAAACTGGTGGTGCACCCTCCGAATGATTTAATGGGACTCGATGATGGTCCTTTGCATCATTGGCGAGTCTTTTTACATTCTCAAATGCTCGTTGTTCAATGTAGGTCCATCGAAATGGAACAGTATCACCCGTGATGCTACTCAAATGTCCCATAGTGATAGGTATACGGACAAGTGCAATATCATCAGCCAAATATCCAACCGAGCCCAAAAAACCTCGGAGTAAGTCAAGATTTGTAGGAGTTGGCCACCGTATTATAGCGTCAACTTTATGTGGGTCCATTTTAATTCCATTATCATTAATTATACATCCTAAAACTTTGAATTCCATTGGCAGGAAGTTCAATTTTCCTTCGTTCAGGTACCGACGCCCTAACCTTTATTGCATTCACTGATTCAGCAGTGAAAGGTCGTGACGAGAGCGTATACTTCTATCGATTTGCATTTCGTCAAGGTGAACCAAGGAAACTCACCAGCGACGTAGATTCAATTCGACGAAAGAAGGTGGGCGCTTATGGCAAACGCTGAAGCTTGGCAGCATTTTCCCACAGTTGCACTACAGGATTGACCACAGACCTATCGACATCGACGGCGTCCTCAGAAATGCCTGCTGCCTTCCTGGAAGTACGGAGCGCTGGAAGTCGCTGTAATCACATGATGAAACGTTCTTTACCGGTCTATGGAGGGAACTGGCAATGTCCTGTAGAGATTATCCAACGACTTGTTGGGGGTTCAGCACCGTCTCAAATAGCCATTCCATAGACCGTCGAGGGCGTTCTAGGCAACTATGCACCGATTTACCACGTTTCTGCTTGAAGGGGACTTTCTACAGTCGATGTACGAGGGATCGCATTCTATCGTTGGCAATTTTTTCATTTTCAACTGCTTCCCTTGAGGAGGTTTTTCTCTTACTGTACAAGGCTAGGCTCACTTCTAAGGTACGCCTTGATTTTCAATTGTGCTGTGTTCAGACTTGGTTCATGACGATATGTATACAGATGATTCTTCCAACCCTGAAGTGGCGTCGGCGTTCTCAGGAACCGTATTGCTCGATACATTCTAGTACCTTTTCACAGGGGTTACAACCTGTTACGACCTTGAGGCATACCAGGTCCCCACCTGTCCTTCACATTGATTTCGAAGTCTCCGCGTACTACATACAAGGTACTACACCCGGTTATACAGCTGAAAGCCCAAATGTATACGCGTACGTTATAGCAAAGAAATCATACCTATTCTTCTCTTTCTCTATTCCCACTTCTATTGGAATTACCTGATGATTGCCTCAGTTCCATCGGTTCTCCTAGAGACTAAGACAAGACAATAATGACATCCCCAATCAACGAAAGGGAGATTAAGCCAAAAAAGCAATCTTTCGGGTGCTATCTGGCGATTTCATGCCATGATGGGAGTAGACTCTCATTTATCTTGTTCGTTTTAGATGAATTTCGCCTTATAAGTAAGGTTTAGTTGTTGCCTTCATTGGCACAGTTTGAACGTGCTCTCTCTCTTCCTTGAACGTTCACCGATGATGATATCTCTGCTCTTTGGGCTTGCAATCTTGGCAATTCTCCTAATCGTTCGAGTGTTTACCAAAGGTCAGAAACACCTTCCACCGGGTCCTCGAGGTCTGCCTATCCTAGGAAACGTTCTTCAATTGGGTGCAGCATCTTGGCTTACATTCGATAAGTGGAAGTATGAATATGGTGCCTATACTCTTCATCGCATCTGAATCATCGACTATCATCTGACCTTATTACTAGGTCCTATCGTTTATTTGAATATGGCCGGACAGCACATCGTCGTTCTCAACACGAAAGTCGCAGCCACCGAGCTTCTGGAGCGTCGATCTGCAATGTACTCAGATCGGCCCAGGAGCATAGTAGGGGAATATCTAGGATGTCAGTTGGCCATGCCGTTTGCAAGATATGGGAAACTGTGCGTTTATTGCTCCCAGACCATTATTTTGGGGTGACGTTGACGTTCGGTTATACTTAGTTGGCAGAGCATGCGACGAGCAGGCCATGCTGTCTTGAATGCTCGAGTCAGCGCGCAGTACCAACCTGTTCAGACGGACGAGGCCGTTATCCTTGCGCATAGTCTTTTGCGTGATACCTTCACGCCTTTGCTCTCTAAAATTCACGGGTATGGTTTTTGAATTTTTCCTTTTTACAATAATCATTCATTCGGAGCCTACTTTATGACATTTGGATAGAGCTGCCTCGACTATAATCTCAGTTATCTACGGAAAACAATCTCTATCGTCTGAAAAAACAGAGAAAACATCCGAATCGACTGACACTAACCAAGAGCTTCAAGTTACATCCAACGCTCTTGATACTCTCAGTAACATCGCGCATCGATATACCAATGCCCTATATCCTGGCGCACATCTGGTAGAGGTTCTGCCGATATTGGATTATCTCCCTGAGGTTATAACGAAATGGAAGAGGGACGCGAAGAGGGATTTTAAGAGGATTTCCGATATATTTGAAAAGTATTTTGATGATTCGGTGAGTGTCTTTGACGCATGAATTTAATCCATTCTGATTTTCCGTCTGTGTTGATGTTTAGGTCCGGGATGAACAACAAAGATCGAGCCTTTGTGTTAGTCTTGCGAATGAGAAAGTAACCACTGGCTTGTCAGATGTCGAGCAAGCTTGGGTTGCAGGTTCAATCGCGTATGCCTCTTTAATAAGTTTAAGATTGATTTGAAGCTAAATCTTTGCCACGTAGTGTCTCCTCTGTCGAAACGGTGAGTTGCGTTTCCTTTATTTCAATTTGTTCTCATTAGCTCGTGACATGTTTAGACCAGTACGACCTTGTCCTTTTTCCTCTATGCAATGATTCTCCACCCGAACGTTCAAGAACAGGCGCAGAAGGAACTTGACCGAGTTGTAGGGAGAGCTCGGAACCCGACTTTTTCTGATATGCCATTTCTACCATACGTGAGAGCAATCGTTAAAGAGGTATATAGATGCTACAAAAAGAAATCGCTCTCGTCACTGACTGACTTCTGAATCAGGTTCTCAGATGGCAACCTGCGATACCACTGGCGGTACCACACATTCTGATGGAGGTGAATTCAGTCTTTCCCTTCTTATTTGACTGTTAACCCTTGCACATTGTAAATAGGATGATTGGTATGAAGGGTACTTTATTCCCAAGGGAACATCGTGTATACCCAATGTGTGGTAAGTAAATCAGCTTGTCTTTATATAATTGCATTTCCTGTACGAACTGACTTCATTCCTACGGTAGGTCAATGAATCGCGACAAAGAGGTATACGGTGCTGATGCGGATAAATTCCGCCCAGAGCGATTTCTTCGACAATCCGAGTCGGAAACGGGATCAGAATTTACCTTGCGAGATGAATACGAAGTCGAGGACGGGCATTGCGCTTATGGATTTGGTAGAAGGTTCATTTTCCTTCTTTTCTTTCTCCGACCTTGTACTGATGATGAACGAATACAGGGTTTGCGTAGGGCGGCACGTTGCAGACAATGCTTTATTTATCGACATTTGCATTATTTTATGGGCACTCCGTATTGAGCCCAAGGTTCCATCCATAGATGTTACTAGGGTAAAGCGTGGCCCATCAAAGGACATTCTCAAGTAAGCTAGGTCTTTTAGCCTCTGTCACAGCTATACATATGCTTATTTCATGATTTTGTCCTACATCAGCCCAATACCAGATTTCCAATGTAGCTTTCTTCCTAGATTCCCTGAAGCGGAATCACTTCTTCAAACTTTACGGGACGACATTGTAAATGGAAGGAGTAGTATCTCCTCTTAACGAATTTTGTAATTAACATTCTATGAGTAAAACTCCAGTACTTCGATGTGTTCAAGACCAAGGTCAAAGCGTCGATTCTCTTAATAAGAGACGTCCATCACCGAGCCGGTCCCACGGTCTCGTACATGTAGCTTCTCCTCTGTGACTATCGAGGGAACGTTTCAAATCGAGTTTTATATTCATGCATCTCGAACAACTCGACGTGCTAGAATATTTGTTAACTTGTTGGGCTGAACATGAGCGCGATTGTATCCGAGACTACTCACAGTGTCTTGTTCTGCTCCAACAGCCTCAAATTAGGCCTCTTGTTTCAAGCCTCCAAAGTAATAACTTGAAGTTCCACTGCTTCAGCTTCGGTTATTAGTGCATGGACACAAGATGAGACCGAAGGAAGAAGCTCCTATTCTTCATCTTCATACGCGGTGCTAGTTAGTTTTTGCAAAATCTTCGGCCATTATATGCCAAGCTTAGGTACAATTGAGGTACAAGGCATTCGTCCTTATACATATACGGATAATATGCATCAATTTGACCAATTACAAGGTTTTTTTTTGCAGCGATGGATTGAAGGAACAGAGATACTATCTCTCTACTGGCGCGATCTCGGATGCTGAGCGAGAGGTCCCATATAGGGTACTACCGGAACACAAGCACCAGGAGTGAATCCTCGTAAGTAAGCACGAGAAGTTTCAAGTCGATCCAAAATCTATAACCTACATTATCATGCACCAAGCACAAAAAGTACAGTACCATAATCAATTTAGTATTAATTCCCCTTTCTATCCTACTCCGAGTCTTCTTCAAAGTTAAAATCAAGATCACGACTGTTCAGTATCTCCTGCAGAACTTTGCACCTCGTCTTCCACATACTTATATCTCTCTCCAGTTCCTCCCTCTTTGCCTCTAGCATCAACTTGTGCTCGAGCTTACGCCGTCGAGTCTTTCGCGCAGCCATAGTACCCACGTGCCGCTTGTATGCTATCTTCTCTGACTCGGTCGCATTGGGACCTGGAGGTGCAGTTTGCGTAGGCTCCGACGAACGCAGGAGCTGGTTTCTTTTCCTCTTACCACTGTATTCCTTATCGTCATGCTCTGAATCCTCGCCGACGTCAAAAGCCAATGAATGCGAGCGCTTCTGACTAGATACTGTTTGGAAGGTCGCGGAGTAGCGACGAGTCTGAATGGGAGCTTCGAGAGGCAAAAGGTCATTTGGAGTGACATTACGACGAGTACCATTCGGTAGACTCGATGAGGGTGACGATTCCGACACCTTGCGTCTCGGCGGGGAGGCATCAAGCGTCAGCTCTGAGCCGCCATCTCTCGGGTGAGGGCTAGTATGGCTAGACCATTTGGAGTCGAAGGTTGGTATGGCGGTAGAAGGTTTTTCGCCTTTCGGGGAAGTAACTGGGATTGGCTCTGCATCTGATCTCGCAGACATGTAATACATCGCACGCGGCGGATCATTGCCAAAGTCCATGAAAGTTGGGGAGGCGTTCGAGTTATCGTAGGGTGCACTGCTAGGATAAGAGATGTACTCCCTGCGCTCATATTCCATCGAGGACCTACGGGCTAAGAGAACATTAGGCTGCACGCGATGAGAGTGGATGATGGCGCTTACCAGTATAGACCATATGGCGTTGCTCGGTCCCTAGCTCGAGGATCCGTATATTTATTTTCACTCGCTAACGTCTGCATGTAGTTGCGACTAGAATCTGAAAGTCTGGAATTCTATCCTGCATTGTCGATGTTAGTTGTGAGCCAGCGACGGTGGGGCTGCTATCCACGGCACGGGTTTTGATAGCTCAAGTTCATTGTAGTTCCAGAGGCGTCCTTCACGGTCTAGTGCTTTGTGCGAAGACGAAGCCACTCCGGTACTATTCCCATGCAATATGTTAGTTGTCTGAAGGAGGGACTCAGCAGTCTTCCTTGCGGGAGCTGTGCTGTCGAACTGTG
>ML769741.1:0-65186 GCA_009733575.1 Gymnopus androsaceus JB14 | reverse complement strand
TGCTACCTTGCACGATGGAACGACTTTATGACTGACACCATTGCCGAGCTACAAATGGCAATCCACTCTTTTCATCACTACCGCAAAATCTTTCTCACTACCAACGTTCGAGAGCACTTCTCAATACCTCGGATGCATGCTATGATCCATTACCCTTCCCTCATCATTGATTTTGGTGCCCCGAACGGTGTATGCTCCTCCATCACTGAGTCGCGCCATATTACAGCTGTAAAGAAGCCTTGGCGCCGCTCAAATCATTACAATGCACTAAGTCAGATGTTGTTGACAAACCAGCGGCTTGACAAGCTCGCTGCTATGCACACTCACCTAGTAGCTCGAGGTCTTGCGCTTCCGTTACATGCTCCGCCTCCTGATCCTTTTGACACGGAGGATGACAATGAAGGCGCTGTTGACGGGGACCAGCTTCTTGCTAAGGTTGAACTAGCAAAAAAACGATGTACGTTACTGATTTTCACATGCGGTATCATACTAAAGAGTCTTCAGCTTAGCCCTTGAATATCCACGGTACCTCAATGAGATAGCAGAGCATATTCAAACAGCTGCGACTGCCTGAGCTAACTCGTCGGTTCTTGTACGAGCAACTTTCAGGGAGTCCCAGCGATGATGTTGACATTCAGATTTGCCCGGAGATCGGTGGCAAAGTGGATGTTTTTCACTCTGCCGTTGCGATGTACTATGCCCCCAGCGACAATGCAGGTATCCGTGGTATGCATCGCGAACGGATTCACTGTAACCCTTCATGGTACGGACACCCACGACACAAATCAGTTACAGTTGTAATGGATGAATCCTCCCTTGGGTTCCGGGGTATGAGTGCTGCTCATGTCCACCTTTTCTTTTCATTTGTTCACCAGGGTACTAAGTATCCTTGTGCACTTGTGCACTGGTATGACACTTACAGGCGATCCTGTGATACCAAAACAGGTATGTGGGTTGTTCGTCCAGGTTACCATGATAATGCCCGGCTACATCGTCCACACCTCGCAGTTATCCATCTGGAGACTATACTACGAGGTATTCATCTTATACCTGTTTACGGATATAGTCCTGTGCCTCGCCAGCTCAAGTATCATAATAGTTTAGATGTTTTTACTGCTTTCTATGTTAATAGGCTCGCAGATTACCACTCTAATGAAATTTTGTTGTAATTGATCATTAAGATCAGAGTCATTTCGAACTTCAAAATTCCATACAAGCCCATACTTCAGGGATGTATGGAGAAATTTTGATCAAATTGTTGTTTTATGGTATGGAAGGTATGGCGGCTATACACTCATGCTCTCATGAATTTCCCAACTTGCTGATGTCGTTGAAAAAAAGCCTTCGGGTGAGCGGTTTTGTGATTAGGGAGAAATCTAGCAAGATAGTTATTCTAGGTAGAAGAAAAAGAGGAGGATCCCATGAAAAGAAGGCCAAGATGCGAGTATTCGATCTGTGGGCAACTTACTAGTCCAAGACTCAAGTTGTCGTTTGGAAAGAGCAAAGTCACGGTTAGTCACCCACATGTGAGTCGTGACTGCAGTGACACCGGCTGAACAGCTTGCTCGACGATTTAGTGGAAGAGATCTTCAATTCCCATATTACTTGTCAATTGAGATCCTAGTCAACCTTTGGCGTGTATAGAACTCTTTTGTTTTTGGCCCTTTTCTACAACTGGATTCTCAGCAACGTCGAGGGAATGGGACCCGCAGGTAACCAACAGAACTAGCTCTACACGTCACAAAACGCACTGGACAAAGGCTTGGGCTCGATATTTCTTTAATAAACTGGACTTCCTTAATTTTATCGACATTCAGTCGTTTGCGGATTCAAATTTCACTGACCGTCGTTGCTTTATGAACAAAAGGATAATTTATTGGGAAATCCGAATTCTAGGGTGTGAACAGCTATGTCCAAATAAAAGTAATAGTCCTTGCGTACAGAGAAGATGATTTTATTATGCGGACATACGCTAAGGAACGTGAATGATAATGGAATGATATACAAATGCCGTCGTGGACTTTGGTAGCACTGGCAGCAACGAATCCGGACCACAATACCTTGACAATACCGGCATTTATCTATTGGCAAGAAATAGCAGACTTTAATCAGGTCTGTAGGGATACCACCTTCGAAAAAATTTGCCTAATTTCCCCAGTCAGAACCGATTTTCTTTGACACAATAGATCTCGTACTTTTTCTTAATTCCACGAGGCCGAGACTCCAGAGTAACCGCAGCCACCTCAATACCGAGGTCGAAAAACGTTTTTCTTTGGAAGGGCACCGTGTACGCTAGCTTCTCATCGTTGCCTTCGGAGTGGTTGCTCGATGCTCAGCGGGCAAGAGTGGCCCCTGCTAGCACTTCTTCATTAACTAAGTCGACAAACGAGAAAACTCTGGTGTCGACCTACGCTTCGAGAGTCTTTAATTCATCGTAGAGCTCGACAGCATTTGGAAGTTCGCCTACCGCTGAGATATTAGAGTTGAATGTACCAATTGGAGTGAATACACGGTCGGAATTCACATTCGCTGATCGCATAGCACTAATTATGGGTGCAAATGCAGGATCATCACTTCAATTTTGACTCCAGGTATGTCTACGTCATCCAAAACAAGCGTTCGGCTATGATCTGTTTCAATCCCTTCCATTCTGATAGATTGAATGTTATCATGATCGGAGCCCATACTCTAGAGCGGTTAGCAAGGGTATTATCCTTCACCTTGAGTGGAGTGTCTGTTCCTTCTTGAGATGATGAGACTGCTTGTGGCACAGGCGGCACCTCAGAATCATTCCGTTAGTGAACCTCAAAACTGAGTCACTTCTTAGAACCTACCTTCCGCCTCCGTGGAATAATACGACGATGAGCGACCTCCGCCAAATATTACCTCATTTCGAACAGTCCTCGATATTTCACTTCATATGCATCATTTTTAGTCCCTCCTCTTTCGGCAACTTGACACCGATATCTTGGCAGTTTGGGTGATAACGTCCTGACTAAGGCAGAGGTTTTTTAAGCTCGAGGGGATTCGTCCCAGCGGGTGATACGTTTCCGGTAGAACCGGGGTGCACATGTCCTCCCTGATACCAAGATGAGGAATTGGGATATTCAATCCATTTGAAGCGGTCGAATAGATACTCTCTGACATTTCCGTTGGGGTAAAGGGAGGTCCTCATGCTTTCAAAATCAAGGCTCATCATTATTATTCACCACCAAAGAATCTGGTTAATCACCTACATCAACCGGAATGCCCTCATATCTGCGGAGGGGAAAATTCTTTACTTCTTCGTCCATATCTGCATAGTCTTCCGGATCGCAATGATGGAATTCCAATGTCTTCAGAACAACAAGGAGAAAGATAAATACACCCCTTCTAATGGAGCAAAGAGAGAGGAGCTGTCGTCGTCGGCGTTTATTGAGTTCTCAAGGGTAGCACACATGTAGATCTTGGATTATCGACTTATTTCAAGTTGTAGTAAGACTTCTCTCATACAGAAATGATTTGCAGATAGCCTCGAGAGTCCATACTGCCGAAAAATCCTCATTTATTCTTCTCAAAATGATCACGGTTAGAATGAGGCCTAGGAGGGCCATAGCGGAATGAAAATTTGGCTATAACGCGCTTTGACCTGCCTAAATAGGTTGAGCCGACCCGGGCGCCGGGCCATTCCGTTTCTTTCGACGCGTCACTTCTTTCCAACCGCTTCCAACTTTGCTTCCAACAGTCCTGTAACATGGCTCCTCGACACCAGGGAACTCCTGTATATCGACCAGAATTGGAAAGCTTGAAGCTCGAACTTAGGATGTTCGCAGCAATGTTGTAAACGGATGATGTTACTGTATGTCTGACGACATAGTTGTTTCAGGTGCGCGTCCCAATGCCATTCAACGCTGTTATTCTCGTGGTGCTAATATAGTACAAGCATAAAGATACATGATATAACTTACGCTATTGAATATGAACTATTCAAGATGCCCTATCGCAGGATTTCGTTCATTCTTCTGCGTCGATATGCCTTCTTTTGCTCGCTCCGGATCCGTCGTCATCTTCAATCCCTCCCCGTAAGTCCAGTTTCTTCCCATGAATTCTCAGATGTCTGTTGACCGTAAATCTTTCGTTGCGGGAAATAACAGACCCACACACGGGACATCTGTACGCAAGGAGTCTGTGGTGCCTGTTGAGATGCCTCAAGATATCTTTCTTTTCGAATTCGGACTCCTCTTGGCAGCGAACTAATCCATCTGGTCCCTCGTCACTCCAGCCACATCTGTATTTTCCATTGCTGCCCCTGATGAGGTGACCAGCGAGATGTTCTTCAACCGAAGATGCATCCATCTCCTCACTGCAATCTTCCTCAGTCCCGTTTCTCTTTAGCCGGCATATCGCTCGAAGAGGGATCACTTTTTCGGCCTTATTCGCGAGCTTCTTGCTGCCACCGCGTCTCCGCCGCTGAGACGACACCTCAGGCTGGTCTGTCCGACGCCGTTTCCCTAATCCACTCTGAGAACTCATGCTGCCTCCGGAGTGCGCAGACCGTTGTTGGGTAGGATGCCAAGGTCCCTGCTCGGCATCGGGTAAATTTAGGGCCTGGGACTGAAAATCAGTCATGCTGGGAGCTTCCACATCCACATGGGACGCAATACGCCCCCCAACGAAGAAAAATGGCTCAGGATGGGAGTGCGGATTAGTAAAGTTGAAGTTGAAGGCGTTATACAGGAAATTGTGCGGGTATTGGGGCCACAGCTGATTGAAGACGTGTGGCTGATGAGGATGAGGGTATGACTGGTGTTGCTGTTGGTGATTCGGAGGAAGAGCATGAAGCGGAGAATACATTTCACCCCGCTCTCCAAGCTTGGGATCGAAGGAGCTCCGTATCTCTCTGTCGTCATATGGTTGCCTATTACCCATCCCCATCCTATCCTCGCCATCCTCAAGGTTGGAATTCCAGTCGGGATCCTGCAAGCTGTATTGAAACAGCGGTGCAACCTCGACTTTTGAGAGAAGCGAAGCGTCTGGCTTCGTTGCAGCTGCTGCGTTGATAGGTACTCTCTTTGCATCGGCATATCTTGCAACAACCCCATGATTCGTCGACGGTTCATTGGTGGGCAGACCCGAGCTCAAACGGCCGTTAGGAATAATCGGGTGTGCGGACGCCTGTGAACGATTATTGTACCTTGCAGTCGGGTCAGGCTCGACAGTCGTATCAGCTCGCGATGAACGAGCTGCAGAGAACGACGCGTCGTGGGCCATGTCCCTCGTCCTCCAGACTTCACTTCCACTACGCTCTCCGTTCGCGTTTCGATATCGGAAGATGTGTGCTTGGTCTCGAGTGCCACTGGGATCGTTGTCTACAGCAGCGGTGTATGGTATATCCTGGTAGGGCGTGGCGAATATCGTTTTTGGGGAAGAAGAAAGGGTTTGGGAATGAGGGGTAGAAAGGCCAGGCCCGATTTCATTATTTCTAAAGCCATAGCCAGAGCTGGTGGTGACTATCTCGTCATCAGTTGTGCCACTCCAGACAGTATGATCGAGCTGCACAGCGAGTACGTTCTTGTTATCCTTCTCAAAGGATGGGTTGGACGTGTTTGCCGACTGGGAGAACGATTCATCCAGGGGTCTGCAAGGTACAAGAAAACAGAAAGAACAAGATTCAGCCACCTTCATCAAATCGAGTCAAACAGCGAACCACTTACAACAAACGCTCGGAAGACTCGATGGTGTTGGTAGAGTCGAAGAGAGCTGGATCCTGTTCCCCGTTCATGTAGAATTGCCGCATCGCTGGATATATATCCAAGAAGTCCGAGAACGTTTCTGCAGCTTGGTCCATATCGGAGAGTTTGGATTCCAGAGTAACAAAAAGAAGAAGACGATGAGTGAAATTTATAATTATCAGGATGGTTGGCCGTGGTAGGGAGGTGGAAATGCACTGAGAAGTTGGCCGGGTTTTTAACGGTATCACACGCTGCTTTGACTTCAACCTCAAAAGAAGTCACGCTTCTCGCGACACACAGTCACTACCTCCACAGCATTGGCAACGAAAGAGGCTAGGTGGACAATAGATGGCTATAAGGGGTTGTTTCTATAAGGGTTGTTTACTGGGACTATGGTACTTGGTCATTGTAGCTACGATGGTACGCTTTTGGAATCGATCTGGCTATTCCATACCTTCGGTGGTTAAACCCAGTTGGGTATCAGGTCTTTTTGTTCCCGTTCAAGCAAGTATGGCATTGCGCTAGTACCAGTGGATTGGGCCATAACGAACCACAGTTGAGGAATCATATTAAATTGTTCTTTTTGCAGGGCAAAAAAATGCTCAGTGCGTATGCCTGTAACGACTCATTTGCTTTAGTTTATTACAAATGCGCCTGGCCAAGTGTAAAGAAAATCTCCAATATGGATTCCGATGTCTCTTGGTTCGAAAGATAGCACTGGTTCTTAAACATTTGTAACGGTAACGAAATTTCATCGAAAATAAGAGACTATTAAACATTGTAAATACCTCTGGTACATGGAACCAACATGGAACGTCGAAAAATTGCCTCGATATAACCAGCTTTGACCACCCAGAAAAGGAAATTCGCATCAAGAAAGATTGGTATACATACAGTGCAATCTGTAATCGAATCAGGATACATGAGTAGAGACATAAGGAAGGTACAGATACTGCATATCACAAAGTTGAAAATGAGCACTATCAAACGCCGCACCCAAAGTCGTTCAAGGTTCTATGCTTTTCCCAGTGACAACGACTCTCATGCCAGCCTCTTCGAGGTGCGTCAGTGACTGATAAATTTCCTCATCCACTTTTCTATTCGGGAAATGCAGCACTACCGAGCGCAAACATACAGTTCCACCTTCAGATTCCAATGACTTCGAAGTGTTGACTCCATATCCATCAGCATAAGCGGCAGGGAACCACCTGGACGATACCATATCGACAATCGACTGGTCACAAAAGGTGCCAGAGCCGCTGAACGTAAGCGAAAGGCTCTCCAGCCGTGGCACTATGGCTGAGGAGATTGTAACGGAGTTCATCTGCGGAAAGGCATGCAAACTTTGTACGAGTCGTGACGTTATGGGGCTTTCTTGATCACCAGGGGAAGTGCTGGCGATGGAAAGTGGTGGTTTAGAGTCATTTATGATGAGATGGAGGAGGGAAGGAAGGGATTGGAGTAAATCGATCAGGTCCGAGTCCGATAGCGGTATAAACTGGATAGATAGTGTTGTGAGGAGGAATGATGATCGCGAGACAAAGCCAAGAAGTTCCTGTCTAGGCCATGGCCACTTGTATTCATTTCCAGACTCAATGAACAGAGAGGTCAATGAGGGGCACGTCAATGAAGCAAAAGCAACCTCTGCCAAACTGTTCTGACCCGGATGAAATGATAGTGACAGTGACAACGTTTCAAGGGCGGGAGCTTCTACAGGAGGTGTACATTGCTCATAGTAAACAGAGTCTCTTGTCGGGAGGGCTTCTTGGAGACGTAACTTCTCTTAATTTGTTACTGATCTTTAGTAGATTCCCCATTTCCGCAGGATGGCGTTTGATACTGAAGGTGGTAAGTTGATTAAAAGGAAATCGACTGCGTTCACCTAGATTCGCCAAAGAAAGGGAAGCGACGGACAGCTCGCGCAGGTTTGGAGCATTTTCAAAGGGATCTAAAGCAGCGGGATCACCGATCATAATATTTGGAATAAAAGTGTCTCCAACATAGGGAAATGCTGACGCTCCATCGAGTTGAGTTCAGTGCGATATAAACCTTGGAGTCCCAGACTGCAAGTAGTTGCCAACGATCGGCAAGCGCAGTGATATCAGCACATACACCTAGATGGTGCGATTGCAGGTCTCCCTGCACTATCTTTTCTAGTTGAATGGTAAGAGGAGATTGCTGTGAAAAATCCAGGTAGTGCAATAGGAGCCGGAATCGGGGATGATTGGGAGAGAGATCGGGCATTATAATGCGTAAACGGGACCACAAGATAGGGTACGCTTGTGTAAGGTCCCTCCAACGAGAGCACACCATGCTAATTGCCAAAGTAGGCATAGTCTCCAGTTTCTTCGACGTGAGCTCGTTTATATCGCACGCATAATCAAAGATACGTATGATAGTTTCATTGGGAAGTTTCCGAATGGGCGACACGAGGAAGCGCAGTGAAGCCTTGTATTCCTCTAAACGTCGATGCTGGTTCTGCAGAAAGATGATACGAGACCGAAGACGATGGATCTCGGATTCGCAGTCCCTGAGGTCTTTTTCGACTTCCGCAACTTGTAATCCGGTAACCTCGAACCGAGTAGCAGGACCATATTCAGAGCGCAGTCTTCTGCGAACGTCCGCAAAGTCAATATTCGTCCTTTGTTGGAAGCTCATTGATGACGGATATGTGGAAAAAGGCTAGGGATCTTGTAAGTTTCTTCTCTCCAGAATAGAGCGCGGATGGAGCGATAGAATGCTTCACTCACCCGAGCAGTTCGAGACTTATTTTTTGACAGAAGTAGACAAGAAGTAGAAACGAAGAATTGGGCGCTAATTTCTTGCTGTCAATGTCAGCCTGTCATGTCATGTTCACGTACGCGTTGCGTGTCTGGAAGGAAGGAACTTGGAGGATTTATTACACATAAGGTCCACAGCTGAACACCAGCAGGTCCGAGACCTATCCCGATGCGGTCTGAAAGGTCTATTTTGAATCCACCTTGGAATCCACCGCTGGAAATCTCCTAATGAACACGACCAGACACGGCCCGCCTACATTCTGCACTCTTGAACTCGACCTCAATCAACTTATTTCAAACTTGGTCCGTTTTGTCCTCTGCGTACATAATGCTTCCGAGATTGAGTCCTCGCACCCATGGCTCGATCTCGAACCAATCCATAGTACCGTTATTTCTGTTACCGCTTTCTGGTTATTTAGCTATTTATGGGGCATCGAGTTGACTGCTTGCTTGTTGGGTGACTACTCGGAGGGATTCAAAACGAATAAGGTAAATGACATTCATTCTATTCTAGTATGGAAGTAAGCGACATAAAAGAACATGTACATTCAAGCTGAAAGAATAGCAACCGTGAGCAACAAAGATGTTGCAGACAAGTACAAAGAGAACATTCAAGTAACGCGAACCACGACTGGTAAGTACAACGCGGCGAATAAGTACATATGAAGGTCGTGAAGATCAAATGTAGTAGTCGTCATGGATAACGAATAGCAAACGCTTTTGTATTCTCCTAGGGCCAACATGCCGATTAGGAGTTGCGAAGATGGCATACAGCGCGCAGAGCCCGTTCTCGGGCCAAAGGTGCTCTTTGTGAGCGAATAATAATGCAACAATGAGTTTCGAGCGCTATAGCGCGATGATGTAGAGTGCATGCATAGATGTTATTTGGTTGTGAACGACTCGAGGATGCTACTCCTCTGGGCCTTCGGGAATGACGGCCAAGTCGGAGAGACGACGCTGATGCGATGGCCTGGTCGGGCTACGAGGAGCCTTGGTCGGAGACAAAGGGGGAGCTTTGGCCACTGAATACTGTGGCGAAGGGGTCGAGTAAAAGATGTAAGGCTCCTCTTCTTCCTCCGTAATAGAAGAGAGATCAGACGAGTCTTTAAGCATGCGACCAAGTATAAGCTTCATCCGGTACCGGTTTAAGGGCAAAGGCACCCTGATGACGATGGCTGGCAGTCCTCCTGTGGCCCTTTACCTTCACTTTCTCGGCAGACATCTGTGCTGCGGTAATCATGAAGGCACTCTGCTGAACCTGCTCTCGAACCCAGTTTTCGACTCTCTTTTCACCCTCTCGATTGTTCTGCTTTTGCAAGAACGCGACGCGAGCACGCCGTTGGGATGATGTTTCGATAAAGGAAGATTGACGAGGGGAAGGGGTGAAAGAGGGCTGGTCGAGGAGAACAGGGGCGAGTAGAGAGTTTGAAAGGGAGCTTGGTGAAGGCAAGTGATGGTAAACCGAAGAGCCAGACAAAGCGAATAAGTCACGGGCTGGAGACAAAGAAGCAAGCATGCTGAATTTAGCTGGATTGGAAAAGGAAGTTCTTGGTAGAATGCCTTTGTGGGTGCGTTGTGGCAACGTAGGACAATGAAAACGTTCCTTTTATAAAGCCTTGTCATTTTTAAGGGCAACTGCGGAGACGCCGGAGTCGACACGTCCTGACTACGCGTTTTCTTACCGAGAATCCGAAATGACTCAGCAATCGCTTATCAACGCTTCGGTATCCGATCTGTTCTTACAAGGACGGTGCCTCTGACTCTGACAAACTCATCCTGGAATTCTGACCAAGACTCTTAAAGCGAATGTTCGAGAAGTAAGGAGTCTCAAACTGGCCCGACAACGTTCCGCTCGTTAGGTTCCGTTGCGAAATGACTTTCCTACTCCACAGCTATCTTTGACATATATAGGAAAGAGGCCGATATTCACATCAAGACTGCGCTCAGAGGCTCCTTAAAGTAAATGGAGAGCTGTTATTCTGGGACCTCAATAGCACTGCGGGAAAGGGTATAAAACCGTCAGCAGTCTCTTGCACGGGACGGATGGACGGGAAAATCGCAAGCAGACCGGAAAGGTATCAATCAGTAAGCCGCATTGACAACGTACGGCTGTTTTCCGCACGTCTGCAGCAGTGTATTCGCATTGCAAGCGAAAGAACATTCCGAATGTTATCCGATACTGATTCGAGCTCGTGTTGTTGCAGGCACTTGCGGCAGCATCTCCATCGACCATGATATCACGCAAACAAGTTGGGCGCACGACTGAGGCGAGGGAAAAATGGTTATTAATAACATAGTGAGAGGTATGTATCAACGGTGATGTTATTTCAGGCAATTGGGTTGAGATGAAGAAAATCGCTTTGGTATTTACTCCTAGCTTGGTGACCAATCCCTCTAAGAGGTTGACGAAAATCAAGAAACTCACAAGGATTCTTACAATCGTAACGTCAACCTCTGAGAGGGGACTGCTTGGGGCATACTCCAGCAGGCAGTTTATAGCGGCGCGTAAAAGTACGCCGAGGCCTAGGGCGGGAAATGAGAAGAAATATTGGCCTGTAGTGCTAATGTAGTCGTGCGGAGAAAGACAAGAAACAAATAAGCGCTTACAAGGGCGCTAAAACTGATTGCTTTTCACGATGCAACTACCACTACCTAACGAACTGGTAGACTCCATTATCGACAACCTTCACTCTGATATAGCTAGTCTTCTCGAATGTGCGCTCGTTGGAAGAGCTTGGGCTCGCTCTTCGCAGCGTGGCATTTTTCGACAAATAGTTCTCAATCCTTTTCTTCGCACAGATGATTATCTGAAAACCACTGAACGACTAGTTGCCGCTTTCGATGCTCAACCTCGTCTGGAATCGTATGTGCGGTCCCTGGAGCTTCGGGGCTTTTGGTCCACGAATACCAGGGTAGACGCTGCTACAGCTAGTGTCGTTCAACGACTCGCCAACATGAACGATCTTACGTTGTCTAGCATCAATTGGACCGTGTTATCGCCTATGCTTAAAGCAAAATTGACTGGAATATTTCAGTCTCCTTCTTTGAGACAAGTCTTTTCTAGAGACTTGCACATGCCTGCATTTGCTGAACTCGCGTCTCTGTTAGCTTGTGCGAGGCATTTAAAGGTCCTGGATCTCTCTGCGGATTGCGTTGATTCGACTTTGCCAACAGAAATAGCAGTCGACTGCTCCGAGGTCTATACGCCTTGAAGAAGTGAGGCTCGCTTATTATCCTCACTTCATAGATTGGTTTCTACAGGACTCGTGTCCATTTGAAGTTCGGAATCTACAATCGTTGTGCCTTTATGACCATTTCCCGTGTTCAGGAATTATTGGTCTGATGCAGTACATTGGCGGAAATCTCAGGAATTTAAAGATGAGTCTTAGGTTGTCGAAAGCGGAAGGTGCATCACAATTGCCTTTTTTTTCAGATAATTTCCTTATTGTCGGTGTTTTCTAGAAGTGCGAGAACGTATCTTAAACACACACCCAACCTCAGGACCCTCCACTTGGCTTATCTCGATCAAGGGATAACGCTCGCGACTCCCGTACCTAAAATTCAGGCGCTTTTCAGACCTCTCCTCGGCCAGGACAGAAATAGGTTTCCTTTACAACATTTCATCATCGAACTAGGCTCAAGCAAGCCAGCAATGTGGAAAATCATCCGTGGGGTTGCTGGTCTGCGATTGATGCACTGTTTGAAAAGCCGGAGTTTGCTTTACTCGAAACGGTAGATTTCAGGTTACATGGCTGGGGCGGATGTAAGGTTCCGAGTGGTGCTATGGAGCTGCTCAGAGAGCAACTTCCATTCTTGGAACAATCTGAGAAGCTTAGGATTCAAATACGCTGATAATTACTAGCAATTGGCTGTTGGTGGGGACATAGCTTGCGAAAGACGGATAATGTATGGTGGCTCTGTTATATCTTATACTTCACTCAAGTGTACGACAGTATCGAGGCATTCAAGTTCAAATTGAAAACCAGCGTTCGTAGTCTCGCTAAAAGGGCACCCTCTCGTGTCAGCCGTTCTGGCGAGACTGGAAACTCTGGATTGGACAAAAGGTCAATCAATCTAGCGGAAAAAGATAGGAAACTCAAGCAGAATTCGACATCATGCTAAGAGCACTTCGACGATTCCAGCCCAACTCAACGACAACGGTAATATAATATGAATTCAGTTCCAGCTGGTGCAAGAGTTAGTTCGTTGGATGTTACTACATTAGAAAAGATTGAGAGTATGCGCGTGTATTATGGTTATTATGTGTAAAACTTTTAGTAAAGACGGTCAAAGATACGGAATTCAATGTCGAATGCTTCTTCGCGAACAGGCAAAATCAAGAAATCCTTCCCCGAGCCTTTGATGAAAGAAAACCGTTTAAAATCGCCGGGAACATTGAGATCAAGGCTGATTATCCAGAACAGAAGATGTATAGTTTGGAGCGCTAATGCTTCACCCCTCTGGCCTAGCTCTGAAATGGTCTGGGAATGTAAGTTATGCAAGACGTCAAAGGTATGTCCTGAAGGATAATGGAAGTCAAGTTTGAGATGCAAGAGGGATTTAAGATTTGGGAGAATGACGGAGTATACCGAGTACTGAAATCGACAATTAGCAAGACTGGCATGACAAGGAGATTTTGGAAGTACTTACATATTCCATGGACGCTTCAGGAGAAAGTTTGCATAAAAGGTGGGTCAACCTTGGACACAACTCGGGTATGGTTGCAAGAAACTCCAAGTCCAATCCAACTCGATACTCCTCGGTGCCTGAAAGAAACAGCTTGCGGACTGTCTTCGTGTTGCTCAATGCAGTTGTCAGAAGAGCCTCCTCCACTGTGGATAAGTTCCACTCCTTTCCAATGAACACGTCTAGACAGTCAATAGAAGGCGGAGATTTACGGTACAATGTGAGGTAGTCTGTTACTGAGCCCCCAAAATGTCGGACCTTTGGAAGGATACCTGGTAGAGCTATGGTATTATATTTGCACTCCTCGCTCGAGAATTTGAGCTTTTGAATCCCGGGATGACGAAGGAAAAAAGCGCGGCAGTAGATGATCGCGAAATACTGCATGCGAAAGATCTCCAAATGAGGGAAAGTGAAGTTTGGATCATCTATAACTCGCTGGATGCTTTTGAAATACTATTTCTGGATGCCATCTACGAGATCAAGACTGAGTTCCTTCAGATTGGGACAGGAGTTGGGAATGTGTTGTACGAGTTGCGAAAGGGCATCAGAGTCATCTGAAAATACATCGAATGTAAACAATTAAAGGAATTGCGAGCGTGTATCAGACTTACGAACACCCTCGAATCCGCTCCAACTGAATTCCAAACGAGTTAACCTAGTAGAACTACGGCACAGCGAGTCCTGCTAGCACGTGTGAGTAGCGCAGAGTGGAAAATATAGCTTGGAACTGACATATACACCTAAATCTTGCTCCAAACCCTTCCTCAGAACTGGGCATCCGATGATGAATTCTTCTAGAACACCAAAGCCTGAATCGGCCGCGGAAAAATCCACTTCTTCAAACATCTTCCAAAGTGGAACAGAGTCGGAAAGAAACGTAACATCACGGAGGGCAGCGCGATGTTTAAAGATATTCCTCAATGCAAGAGTAGCCCGTAGGAGTCCCGGGGGAGTTTCCAGCATTTCCCAATCTAATTTTCCATCCTCCTCAGCTGACCGCAGGAAAATCGTGAGTTCCAGGTGCTGGACGAGCGACGCAGGATGAGGTCCAGTCAAAGGTATCCTGTCGCTGTCCGACAAAGCGAGGGTCGCTATTTTTTTACTGTAATCGTCGATCGTGATATCTGAGTATTCGTACAGACGGCGATTGAACACTGAGTAGCAACGCCTGGGAGCGAGGGAAATAGAGAATAAGTCCCGGTATGCTTCAATGGTTTCGGATACGATATCCAGAACTTCGTTGGGAAGAGTGCTGAACATAGACCAATCCATGATTTCCTAGCGCTGGATTCGGAATCGAGAAAGACCAGGATTTAACGCGAATTTGACGCGAACTGCTCGGCTGGCAAGAAGCAGGAAACAAAGTCAAAGCAGTTCTGGGCGTCAAAATTTATTTGCCTTCCACGGACCACGATGCAACCACTAGTCACTACCTAACGGACTCATAGATTCCATCATCGACATCCTCTATTTTGATAAAGCTAATCTTCTGGACTGTGCGCTTGTTGGAAGGGCTTGGATCGTCAGCGTGGTATTTTCCGCCAATTGTTCTCGAATTGCTTGCTTGAAGGTTCCGCGACGCGTATGGATGCTTCTCTGAAGACCACTAGACGAGCATCCCTCGATGATAAACTCCATCTTGCTTCAGTCCACAGTCTCTGGAACTTCGAAATTTTTTGGGAGGATCTGAAGAAGTACATAGATCATCATACTGCTACACACTATTTGGAAATCCAATTCAACAAGAACACCGGATGGCCCTTTGCATACGGCAACTTCACTTCTTTCCTTGTCGAACAAGTAGCTCACATTCTCATAGACTTCAGATGATATCTTGGAATCACAATTATGATCCAGTCTCTGAGGTGGTTTCTCAAACCTCTGAAGCAATCTTCAACACTGAAGAACTAGGTTATCCTTTCGGTACGGTGGCCTTGATTGCTTCTGGATGAAGTTTCGACTCTCGGTGCCATACTGTCCACTGACAATCAATTAACCATTACAGGTAAAACGAGCTTTCACTGTATTTGAGACTGGGACTAGGGGCGAGGTTGGCGAATTCTCACATGCGAAGATGGGCCAATTGGTTGATGATTACATGGCTATTGTAAAGCAACTTGAGTCCAACCACCGATGGTAAATTATCTTGGCGAAATGCGACATGGAGCTTGATAAAGTTAACGAGCGTCTTCAGGAGACGATGCAAAAATCTGTACGTTGCCAGTCCTGTAAAAATTCGCTCTTAGATGTTCTTCCGTACTGCCTCACATTGCTTCAGTTATATCTGATGGTTATCGAATCTCGTGAATGGCTCATAGTAATAAATTTGTCCATAGAATGAACGCAAGTTATTTTGATTAAACATGATATGTCATTGTATGAGAAGCATCAACTGTTTTGGCGTACCCCGTAGAACCAATACGCGTAGGATTCAAGGTGAAAGTGAACAGTGTTTGTGATAAGTCTGTGCAGCACATTGTTGAGTCTGTTGGTAGTTCGCATCATCTCCATTCCGAAGCTTGGGTCTTTGAATACATTTTAAAGTTATCGATGCCTAGAATGATACACGATACTTATCACAGTCGTGCCTTGATAGTCTTCAAGTTATTTTTCAAGCAAATCTCTGCTCCAGCTGCAACCTGAGTCGCAATTTCTCCTGCTCCAGCCGCCGCAACTCCAACTGCAGCTCCCAGCCCTGCAGCTCCTATGTACCCAATAACCGGAAGAGCGCCGCCCATCGCTACAGATTGTGCAACAGCAAACGAACTTCCAGCTACTACATTACCGATCCCTGCCTGCATTCCTGCCGCGGCAGTACCTATAAGCAAATGAGCGCATTAGATTCGTATTACTATTGGTGCATTATTTGACGATGGGGGGACTCACCAGCAACAACACCTTTACTACCAAAACCTACAGCGCCTAGGGCAGCAGGAGCAAGAACAGGTACTAAAGCGATACCAACGACTGCACCAGTGACACCAGCTAAAAAAAGCAGAATAAAATCAGAAACAATCCGTGGTCAGTACTCATTAGTTTGGTCAAGAGAAACACGCACCGACTACGACAGGGTCTTTGACATAGGGTGCAACAGCTGTGCCAGCCGCTGAGATGTGTTTATCGGCCTCTTGTGCGATGGGAGCGAGTGCATCACCTGCGACCTTTGCAACATTCGAGATTGCACCGCCAGCAACCAAACCAGCAGCTGAAATGTGTTTCGCGGCTTCCTGTCCGACGGGAATGAGAGCATTGCCAGCAGCCTTTGTCCCATTCGAGATCGTATCACCAGCCTGAGAAGCGCACGGCGCTACAGCAACTCCTGCGATTATCGATTGATGCTTGTTTTAAACTCTTACCGATGATTGAAAGCGTACCTGCAGCTTTGCCCGTCGCCGCGACCTGCTTGAAACTTTCTCCGACAATGGGTCCGGCAGCTCTCGCTCCTTCTCCAATAGCTTTACCAGCTTGTGATACGGCATTAGATAGACTTTTGAAAGTTGGTCCGGCGGTGCTTCCAGCGGTCGTGAGAGATTGAGATACTTGTTCTGGAAAGCTGCCTGCCCATTCGAAGTATTGGTATTTAGCGCGTAGCAATGGATAAATATAACTTGCCCATGTTGAAATGGTTCAGCCCTGGGCGCAGGATGATGGAGTCAAGTCTGAAGTTACTAGGCTGGCTTTCAGTACAGCAATCAGTCAACTTGTGGGCGCCAGACTGGCCACACAACTGTCAAACTTAGCGCTATATTGCGTATTGCATATTAATCTACTAAGTATGGATTAGTGAGTAGTTATGAACGCTCACGGGCACGCTTACGAGTGCAACAAGAACCAAGTGGGAATCACTGAGAAAGACGCGAATCTGTTGGCTGGCAAGAAGCAAGAAACAACGAACAAGAACAAAGCAATTCTGGGTCCACGATGCTCAACTTGCTCATGGAACACTACCTAACGAGCTCGTAGCTTCCATCATCGACATCCTCTATTTTGATAAAGCTACTCTTCTTAAACTGTGCGTTCGTTCAGGTTCTCTCTTCTCAGCGTGGAATTTCCTGCCAAAATTGTCTATCACGTCTTGACTCCGCGACGCGGATGGATGCTTTTCTGAAGACCGCTCATCTCTGCTTCAGGCAACGCTGATTGAAGCGTTTCACGCTCTTTCTCTAGCACAAATATCCCTCTGAGTTTTTTTTTCTCATCCCTCTCATTTGTTGAACTGCGATCGCTATCCGCATATGAGGTATTCGAAGATCCTGAGGATGGATGGGCGTGTCATTAGCATGAATCGATAATTCTGTGCTAATGGTCATACATGCTCGAAGTTATTTCCGTTGACAACTCGAGTTTCAGTTCAACCATTCGCTCTTCTCAACTTAGTTTCAACACGACTTGAGCAACTCGAAGTTCCACGAAGTTCGTTTGATTCCGTGGGTTACGTCGTCACAGTCACATACAAGCTCCTTTCTTTGCACACGACGATGAATCAAACTGGGAGCTTAGTAGTCAGTTAATATCTTATGCCTACAATGCTGATACTGATATGCTCTAAGGAGAGACCTATTTTTCTGTACGGTACTCTTCAGGCATTGCCTCTCCTGGCATGGGCACTCACGGGCGATTCACGAAATACATCAACGGTATCGCCTTTGCTCATGAATGCACGCCTCGTTGGTGGATACGCTCGTTTCACTGTCTTGGGCAAAGACTATCCCGCGCTCATTAAACATCACGACTCATCCCCTGTCGATGGTCTCTTACTCTTTCCATTGACAATGTCTCAGCGTACAAAGTTGGATGATTTCGAAGGCGGAGCGTATAAAGCCGCTCGCATTAAAGCTATTATTGCTGAGACTGAAGAAGTGGTGGACGCAGATGTCTATCTATGGAATGGGGAACCTGATGAGGTCTCCAAAGATCCATGGGATCTCGCTGCTTTTATTAAGGATCGCTTGGAAGATTGGATTGATATCTTTTGTGGCATGGAGCTCGTAGGCGATGAGGAGGAACAGTAGTTGGTACGTTTACTATTAAATTGTCTTGCATGCTGAAGATTAACCTTTACTCAACGGTCACGTTTGGTCGCAGACTAATGAAGCATATTTTACCCTTCCGCATCCAATGGTACTCAGTGTGCAAATAACTCGGGGTCACTAGAGTCCCCTGGGCCCAACGACTTTCGAATCTGAAAAGAACCTTGATAGGTGTCTTTCATGCCCTACTCAGTGGCAACCCTTGCCATTTATTCCTTTATCACACTCTCTTCCAAGCCATGACTCCTTCACGCTCATGGAACTCCTCCTTCTGTGCAATTCCTTGAAGTGATGCCTTGAGCCATAGGTTAAAGGGGCTCTATCGCGATCGATATAGGAGCTTGATGTCGCAAACCGCGCACGATTATCCCGTAGACTGAGTACAATTAAAACCGTGTTCTTCATATGGAGGGCTGTTCTATACTTAGTATCGCGGCGCGAGACAATGCCTAACCCATTGAGAGGTTCTGGCGGGCCCTAGGTTGTTCATTCATCCAGCGGGCAGCCGTGGGGTGATAGGCTCGTCATTGTACATTGGAATGATGGGTCTAAATTCCAAATTGGCAATGAATCAAACAACCTATCATCCTGACCCATCCCCTAGCAGACGCTGTCAGCTCTGGACACGGGCCACCTAGGGTGAAAGCAGACATAGAACCCGAAACAAGTAAGTCTAAGAATATCATCAGAGTTTGAACAGATACTGACATTTTTTTCTTTCGGTATTGCTCGATATTGCCTTGATACTTGATAGAACTGTTTTCTGGTGATTAGCTGAAGCAAGTTGTTGAACGATTCCGGAATGCAGGTATGCGCGGCCATCTCCTTCTGTATCATTTATGACGCTCCAGAAGCCCGCCTACAACTAGCCTTCAAAAACGATTTCCAGGTACTTGATCCGAATCTTCCTATGAATTGGGTCGCGAAGACCAGCTTTGACCAGCACAATTCGGGTATCGCCACGTGCCCAGAACCTACCAAGTACCATCGACCTCAAGCAAGGGTCAGAATAAGCTTACGAACTACTTACCTCTCTTAGGCCCTCCACTCCAGTCGCGTTATCTAGACTCTGTGAGTTTCCTAGTCGCACGTTAGCTATTGCCGTTGTCCATCCAACTTACTTTTATCATTTTAGCGCGTCAATCTTTTGTTTTTGCAATCACAGAATCAGCAGCAGTTATCTGTACTCTTCATCATTTTTATACCTTCCCTATAGCGTTTAATATCATTCTATATCGCATTTGCCACCCAAAAGTTGCTTCTGAACATCAAGCTTCCCGGGCTCGAGAATCACTCAAATATCCTTTTTAGGCATCTGAACCAGAACTCAAGTCTTTCCTTATCTGTCCAAGCAACTTTGGGTTCGGCGAAGTGTGTTGGTTAGACTTCTGGATTTGCATTTGTCGGGTAAGCCATCCCGGATAATTACTCTCAGTCGCTAATTACTATCTCTGTTTTCCTTATCAGCGCCTCAGACTATCCTCCATAGACGTCGGAAATAACGACGTTCCTACAACAAGCCATGTGGCATACTGACCTGCATGTGCAATCTTCCTTTTTTCGATTAGCGAGAGCCCCAGAGACAATGGTGCTTGCCACACCGAATGCTCTGGAACCGGCGTTCAGCACCATGTCGTGTAATCAACCTTCCTCCTTCCTTAAGTACTTCTTTCCAGAGTGTGATGGAAGCCAGTAGAAGCTCAACGCTGGCTCAACGTCATTATTATCATCATCGGTGACAAGCACAAAGCGTCATCCACTGTCTTTTCAACTTATAGATAACCAAAATCCTCGAGCGTGACTGCATAACATTATGGATCAATACTCTGCTGTACTTGGAGCTTTTGCTGCTGGAAAACTCCCCTCTCAACAACAAATCAACAAATCCGTTGAATCGCTGTTACAATCGAACCTCATCCAAATCGAAGCTCACACGCCAAACGAAGGCAAACTCAGCCCCCATGGAATTCAGATCGCCACTGACGTTCGCAACATCATCGAAGCTTACAAGGCTCTGGGCGAGAGCAAAAATGGTAAGTGTGGTATCACCATCTCCATTGGATGTGTCTGATCGAGACTGGTTAGGCGACGACATACTCCAACAGGCGATTTACGACCTTGCTCAAGGGGCACAATCTGGAGATGTAAAGGTCCAAGGAGATCTGCAGGCCCCAGTCGACGAAGGCCGTTCTGATGCCCAGGCTCTCTCCGCCGCTCTCAGCACCCTGGTCCACGTTTTCCTCGCTGGGTCTTCCGTCTTCGAGGACATCGCTTCGTTCATTCGTTTGGGGCTTGCGGACACCGCTGAATCTGTCGAGCATCAAGCGGCCCAAGTGAAGGAGAAGCTGAGAGAGACTGATGCTGAGGTGGAGGATGGTAAACGAGATGGGCTAGGTCTCCCCGCATTGGAGGAGCATCAAGATGGAAGCACGGATCCGAAGGAGAAATTCGAGAGAACTATGGATGTAGTCAAAGAGGTTGGCTCTAAGACTATCAAGGGGGGTCAGCTTACTACCAATGCTGGCAAGGAATACGCCGGGAAGAGTCGGGATAGGCTTTCAGATACGCTGGATAATGTTCGTCTTTTTACAACCCTGCACCCAATATCTCGCACTGATGTCTAACCAGATCATTCGTCGCTCGCAAGACGACAAGGAGTACCAGTCTGCCGTCCGCACCATATTCGGTCTGACTCGCAAGTGGTTGGCCAAGCCCTCTTCATCGTCAGAGGCTGTCACTCTCGACACTTTTGTCGAGGATCCCTCCGGTCATCTATCCACTGCCATCAAGCTGCTTCGAACTTTTGTGGAGCGCTTGCGCTGGTGGCAAGTCCCTCTCAGATGTTCTCAAAGCAGTTCGACGATACTAGTATGCGAATTCGATCCGACGAAGAGCTTCGCAACTTCGTTGATGCTTACCTTGTCTATGCTCAACATAACATCGAGAACGTCGACTACTATGATTCCGAAGAAAGCCGGCGGACAAGTGATGATCTTCAGAGACGTGCCAAGGAGCTCTGGTCTTCTTGCGGGAGACGAGGGAGAGGGGAAGAGGCAGGAATATCTGCAGGCCGTGAAGAGGCTGAAGGGAGAGCTGGATCAGTACCAGCAAGGGATGAGGAATGATCCCGACTTCCGTCGTCTGGCTGACGCTCATGTTGCGTTAGGGAAGACGATTGCCGAAGCAGCGAAGGATATTATTGGGTCGACAGGCCTGGCGTCGTTCACATCGACCTCGTGGATCTGGCACGATCTCCTGGATGTCTACCTCCCTCGATTCATCAGTCTGTTCAAGGGTATTCCTCTTCCCAGGCAGGTCTTTCCCCATGCGCTCTTTAGGATTCTTTGCTAATAAATCCCCCCAGGACCGAATACACCGATCCTCAAACAGAATTCGTCTTTGAGCATGCCGACATATCGTCCCTCCGGCTCATTCCAGGTCATGCCCACATCAAACAGAGTGCAGACATCGACATTGCCCAAAATCAACCAGGCACGGATGCACAGACGAGCGTGTCAGGCACGACACAAATTTCAATCCAATCCATCCAACTCGACTTGAACGCTGTCTCGTTCTATTACCACGACAAGGAGAGCAGCAGTAAACTTCAACCCAGCACATTCACGGGCTTACTCGATGTGAAAATCCCACCCAAAGGTGTGGACATGGAGATCTCGCTATCCCTGCTACCCACATCTGCACATTCGGAACGGGAAAAGTCGAAACGGTTCTTCAAGGTGGAGAAGGTGAATGTTCAGGTGGCGAAAGACATCGATTTGAAGATCAGCAAGTCGAACCATCCCATCCTTATATCTGCGTTCAAACCTATCTTCAAAACCAAGTTTCGAGAAGCACTACAGACGGCGTTGGAGCAGAATGTGAATCTCTTTGTCGATTTCCTTGATTTCACGGCATACGATACGCACCAACGAGCCAAGGTCCTGAAAGATGGTGGTGCCCCAACGAGTGTCGCGTACGCTGGTGGGATATGGAGTGAGATCGGAAAGCTGCGACAGTTGCCTGGTCCACTCACTGGATGGTTCATGGTTGGACATGGAGTTGTGAAGGATGATTCGAGGACGGATAAGGCGTTTGCGATTGGGAGTGAGCCGATGCTTTTGGATGGGGATAAACATGGGCCCAAGAGTAAATTCACTGAACCCCGCGATGGAAGTGGGACTGGCGGTACAAGCGATGGTCAGGCTAAGAGCATAGTCGATTCAGGTAAGGAAGGGGGAAAGGTGGGATTGGAGAAAGGGAAGAGTTTCAAGGACAGGGTTGAGGCGAAGCGGAGTGAAGAGAAAAAGAAGGAAGGTTGGAGGAGTGATGCGTTTGACGCTATTTTTATTCGCTGAATTGCTTTTTGGCCAAGCTGTAACGATAACCCGTGCCACCGAACTGGTTCATTTATCATTAAATTGTATACTTACTTGTACTTGAATATAAGTACCCACACACTGACGCTTTCGATGAAATTCTTGAGCTCAAGGAGAACATGGACGCGTCGATCGTTGGTCCAGTCGAGGTGAGTTGTAAAACGTTCTATATATACTCATCCGTAGGATCCGTCAATGTGTATTTGAGTCTGCTTAGGGAAGGCTACGTACACATCCACCTACAACTTGATATTGACAAATATTGAAAAATACGATGAACATATAAGTCGTTATACAGTGTATTCTGTACGTCCTTGATCAATCTAGGAAACAGATGTTTCTGTCAAATAATCTTTCACGAGACGTGACGTGACGCGACGCGTCGTAACCAGCGCTAAATTATATCTACTCTTTTAATTTTGCGCTTCTTGCAGTTCTTCCTTCATGGTTATTCATCTGCGTCTGTTCCTAGCATTTTCTAACACGTTCAACCTAGATTCATGAAGGCCTCGTATGTATGACAAGTGTACTCGATTTAATTTTGTCTACTTAGTGTTCGTAAGCATCGGCTAGATGTTGTTACCATAGATAGGTAGATAAATTACACGAACTATATGAACCTGGTTTGGACAATAATCTTTACCTGGGAACCTTGACCTCGAAAGACTAAGATCTAGAAAGCAAAAACCTCTCCTGATGATTTCACAGACGTTGTCCTTTCACTCTACCACAACCCACTTGTTTCCGTCACACTCGCCGATCCTCCACGACAGCGAAGGGCGGAATCTCTTCCCAAGGACTTTGTTGAGCCAGCGTTTGAGTCTGACATTCAAAATCCTATTCTTCGGGTCCGTTTCGGAAGCTCTCGCTTGTCAACCTCATGTCCGAGCCTCATGGCAGGCGCTCAACGACCACTCCATGGTCGTCGTTCTCGTCGAATTTCGTCGTGCCATTCTCACTTCCTTTTCGACTTGTCGAATCTTCTGCTTGAGCTTCTTCGAAACTGTAGATTATGAGATAATGATAATGAATATCGGAACCCGCCCGGCTAGATTCCGCCTGCCGCCCAAGCTCGCGCGTAAAACTCTTTGAATGATTCAAGTTCAAGTGTTTCTTTTGAGGGCGTAGGGGGTTTGCGTGCGTGAGTAGTCAAAGTTTGAGTCAGGTATTGAGACAAATTTACACTCGGAGGACAAGTTTTAGCGGCATAGTATGAACGGAAGAATCCGTTGACCGGGACGGATATGCGGGAAAAAGTTGACGTAGTCAGCCAATATTACTTCAACTTGTTCAGAACTCCCATCCTATCTCCGAATGACCTGATTCTCTAGACTATAAGAACTCTCCAAGAACATCTCAAGCGCCATCTTTCTGCTTCTTCGTACCAATCATCTCTGCACGATCATGGCTACTAGCAACGCATTGAACAAGCTCACTGGAAGCTTGTCCAGTATCCAGCTACCACCTGTACTCAGACAGCACGCACTTACTATTTCTCTGGCTGCCGGCCTCTCGATCCCTGTTTTCCATTGGCTTCCGCCGTAACTACTTGGAATGGCTTGCTATGGGTAAAGGCGGTCTACCCGCAAATGTCATCGGATGGACCATGAACTGGTTCATGTACCTGTTCAGCAAAGAGCAGCTCAGCACCGCACCATACGACGACCTGGTGGTTCTGGCAAACTCTGGACTTCTTGCCCAAACACGCTTTATCCACGGAGAACTGCCGCAGAGAAAGGGCACGCGTCCAGTAGTCGCGCCGTTCATTGCGCCCCAGAGACAGTATCCCATCCAGATCGATGAGAGGATCGTGAAGGTAACACAACCCAGCCTAGCTTAATCGCCACATAAACTAAAACGGACTTGATAGCTCGAGGAGGCCACTGTCGAAAGTATCGTGGCCGCCAATTCCAACATTCTGTGCATCCAAACTTCCAAGCTCGAGCGCCGCGGTCCTGCTATCTTCCTGCAGCCGCATATTACCGTTCAGCCCTGGAGCAAGGCAACCAACGGAGAACTTGCTCATTTTCATCTGACATCTGAAGGATCCGGTCACGTTCTCCTCTCTGCTGCCGATGCTAAGGAGGTGATTAGCAAGGGCTGGGGCCAGCGCCATGGCTTAAGTGGCGCAGGGGTCCCAGCTTCGTATGTGCTCCTGTATGCCCCCCGCGACGAAGAGGAGGTAAAGATTGCTGGAGAAATTTTCAAAGCTGCTGCGAGATGCGTGAGCAATGGCATGGAAATTGTTTAAAAGTGTGTGGCCACATTATTCATACATATCTATCCTTGTATCTGACCTCATCTATTAGTCTTCTTGCTTCGTTTAATAATTACATTCAACTCGGACATTGTGTTTTATATTTAAATACTTCTCATCTTCGTAGCATCGATGTCTTTTAATGTCTTTATTATATTTATCTACCTAGTGCCTTTACTAGCCTTGTTCTTATACTTACGGAAGGCTTCCCGATACATAGTACAAAAAGCAAAGCCATAGGTCGCTAGCCGTATTTAGATACAAGCTCTGATAAAATGACCATTTCATATAAGCACCATAAAGAGTCTTCGATGAGACGACACAATCATTTCTGTACTTCATCTAGAATTCAAATATTTTATGATTCAATATATAGTATGTACTTGTTTCGCGCGTCCTAAGACTAGGTATTCGTGAAGGCCCAGTGTACTGATAAAGAGTCGTTCAAGTGGCACCAGTTTTGGTTACCTGAAGAACACCCCGTCGACGAGCTTCCTCTGCTACCAGCTGTTCCAAAGCCTCCCTAGGCCTCACAGTCTCCAAAGTAATCCCATGAACAACTATTCCTCCTGGCTGTACAAGGCTCACTAAGAGTTGTTGCTTCGTCTTGATTTCCTCGTGGCGAAGGGACTTCGCCGAATAAACAATAAAATCTTTCGCCTACAACCCATACCACATACAATGAGTATGATAGAGCTCATGCGCAATGAACACTTACTGCATCTGGAAGAAGCTTGTAGTCCGACAATGCCAGTTGACTTGGCGAACTTCCACAGTATGCATATTCACCTACTAGCACATACAATTGCTTGGTGGTTTTACTTTCCCCGGGACCGCCCTCCATCACGAGAAAGGTGTTTTTCCAGTGTGTACTCAATTCTTTTGTGAGAAGCTCGCAAAGCGTATTAGCATCCTTTGAAACTGCAATCAAGGTTGCACCGTTTTGATTGTGCAAGTTGATGATTAGCTTGCCCCTGAGAGATCCTTGCAAGAACGTTGGAGAGTAACCGATAACCTGTTAGAATTATAACGCAAAGAATTTCAGCAATGTTACCATGCAATTTCGTCGTCGTTCAGCTTTACCTCGGAACATATTTTGTCCATTTGGGTTATTCTCGCGGGTGCTTTGGTCGGCAGCCCCGCAAGATTGATAGGGTGGCAAAGAGACATGGCTGAAACAAATTTATGTTGTAGGGGGTTTGCGGTAAGGCTCGAAGCAGTGTTCTGGAAAAATGATCTTTTCAGCACACGAATCCCCAATGAATAGATTTTCTACCCACCTCGCTGTTAACATGACTTGTAGGAGGCGGTAAGGACCCACTGCGATCATTGACCACTGGTGAGTTAGGTTGATCCACGATGGCACTCTAGAAAGTGCAATGGTTAGACTAAACTCCAGGACATAAATTACGAGTAGTAGCTCTTACCTTTGGAGAGTCAACGACATCTGCACTAGTACCATGAGTAGCTTGAGGTACCGGGACAGCAGCGGGAATTGAATCAGGTTGTCCTACGACCACATCTTTGAGCGACGTGGAAGGTTCATCCGCCAACAAAGCTGAATCATGCTTCTCGCCAGCGTCATACGAGTTGTTCGTATGTTCTTCTTTCACGTTACTATGAGCCGCAAGACAGAGGTTAGTCGCTGGGATTGTAAAAAGGAATACAGGTGTTGCGTACTCGGAATGAGCAGCTTGAGCCTGACTAGAAAGCTCCATAACCTTCTCTTCAAGAGCCTCATTAGCCTCTAGTGCTGCATCAAGATGATACTGGAGGTTGTTCGCGTGCGAGACAGCATCGACAAGATCCTGACGCAAAATCTCAACTTCAGAGTCATTATATCTGCTGAATTGAGATACAGGCTCTTCGGGGCTAACCAACGCATTAGTGGAATGCTAGCAAAATTACTTTGGGGATGATATAAAAAACATGAGGTAAGAGGACTAACTGGTGAATCGTGTGCTTGAGCCTCAGACGATTCCAAGTACGTCGGAGATGTTTTCGGTTGACCTGCGACTTCGATGTTGAATAAGCAGTTCCGTACATAATTATCTGTATCTTAGAGAACCATTCACCTTTGTCAACTCGTCATCAATGCTAATGCATATCTTCCTGTCCGTCCACTACTTCGGACTCGTTCCTGCAATCGAATCCAACTTATTCGAGTCCTTCAAATCAGAGTGATTGTCAACGAAACGATCTTGTGGCAGAGTCGATTCAGAGACGACGAATTTGGAGATCGAGTCTCAGAATCGACGAAACTCGATCCACAAAACTTTCGCATGCTTTCTCGAATGTTTTCTAATGACACCAAGGGAAGAATCGTTTTCGCGCTGCAGATTGACTATCACCGCTTCAAGGGACGAAATCTGCGTGTGCCTTCCACGAAAGGCATTCTGCATCCCTGACACATGTTGGTCAGTAGCACGAATAAGCTCGAATGCGGCTTGGTTGAGGTTCTGAATAATCATGAAAGAAAACAATTTGAGTGCTATATATCGACGCAGGGATCCAGGGTATCAATTAAGAAGCAACGTACCTGAGCCTTTTTCGAGCTCTCTTCGTACTCTGATCAGTTCTTCTCCTTGAAGATCGAACAATATCAATAGCAATCTCCTTAGCCAAAGAGACTTTAGTTTCGACATCGTTAGGGAAGGAAGGGGCTGGCATCGTTGGTCGTGGTAGCTGCATGGAAGAGAACCCTCAGGTCATATGAATTGGGACCCACTCCTCGAGGACTTTCCTAAAACAGTATCGGTCAGTTTGTTGTGATCCCATTGTTACCGGTGCTAAGGCGTTCGCTGGAATGATTGAAACTAGAAGAGCACGATCTGAGTAGGAAATGAACTAAATATGCGAAGTAAATGGACAGGCTCACGATGATGATGGAAAGAAGTGAGCCGGGGCGCTTAACAAGCCTGTATGCTCTGCGCTCGGCGGTGTACTTGCTTGTTTAATCACCCAATCCGAACAAAGAGATGCAAGTCGGTGCTTGGGTGCGAATTCAGCAATCCAAAGGCCAAAAAGAAACGGTACCAGTATCCAGAAATCTCCTTAGCTGGAGTGAAGCTCAGCTTCTTGAATCACACAAAGCTGAGAGGCGAAGGTACTAGCTAAGCAGTGTACTTCCAGGAAGTTACTTAATTTCCGTTTGAACTTGTGTCTGTACCTTTTCAAACTACAAAAACAACGTGCAAGGAAAGATGTTGTCCATTATCTCCCTGGCTGGGAGTCGAACCCAGCTTTCGCGCGCAAACATCCACCTTCCGAAATGACAAGCGCGTGTACTAACCGATATACTACCAGGGAGTTGTTCATGAGGTTTATTGGAGCTTGTTATTTCCTAATTGCGTACGATTGCCGTTCAGATCTTGGACCATGCCGTGTAATAAAATCTTCCTTCCTTCCTTCCTTCCTTCCTTCCCAATTGCTTTGACGAAGGCTTTCATCATCCAAGAACTCAATTTTCCCTCCCACCATAGTATTCCGCCAGTACGCGCGCGTATGTCCAGCTTTGACACCAGACGATGACATCACTCTGCCCCAATCGTCACCCGCCAAGAACACTTGCAGAGCTCCACATTTCGATGACGACTCCAAATCAACCTATGACGCTTTGGATTCACGCGCCTGAGGCCGAGACAGTATATAAAGCGATAAACTTGCTCGAAAAGGTCAGAATAAACACCCACAACAGCTATCAACCATAACAACTTACCTTAAACTAACTCTCATTCACAAATCATCATGTCCACTCCCACCTTTACCCCCTCCGCCGATATGGACACCGCCGCTGGTATCCGCCCAACACATCATGTCCACAGCTCCAACGACCCTCTTCCCGGTGCGAAGAAAGGCGTCAACGCCGTCGATTATAGCACGGAGACTATGGAACGGACGCCTAGCACTTGGAACGAGAGGACCGAGGAGCAGTTTGCTAGAGATCAGCCGGAATGGGACTCGGAAATCAGAGTGACATGGACTCGCACTCGCACACGCATTCGCATTCGCAGCTTGGTTCAGAGCAGAACCAGAAACAAGAGAGACATCACGAGGAACAACCGAACGTTGTTGGCGGGGACTTGCCTGGTCCTGGTATTGCTAGCGAAGAATCTAAATCTGGCAAGGCTAGTATGATGGATAAAGTTGTTGGGAAGACGCAGAAGGTGAGATCTTCTACTGCCATTGATATTGGACCTAATCGCAATTGTTTCATTTATAGGTGATCGGTAAAGCGACGCACAAGCCCGAGATGCAAGAGAAGGGAGAGGTGAGGGCGACCGCAGGGAAAGCATGAAGAAAGGGAGGCGATTGAAGAGAAATTTGGACTATTGAAGAAACCCAATGTATCATTAATCTGCGCTGCAGTGTATACCATTACAATATTCATCGATTAACGAATTGTTTCTTCTGTGAAATGTCGGGAATGAATCATTGAATGAGTCGTTCACTAGCAGCCATGGGCTGCTTTTCCATTAATCTCACTGAGTCCTCAGTTGTTCCATCATTTCCACTGCGGCCTCCGCCAATTGCATACTTGTACGACATGACAGTCGCGTTCTGCTTGCCTTCTCGCTGGAGTTGAAATTTCTAGCTAGGCATTTCCTTCAACCATTGGATCTCTTATTTCGTTACATCCTGTTCCGTATTCAGACAATGTGCGTGCGTAACAGTTCTGTCATCTTTGCGTTCGTTCGATTTGGAAAGGTCTTGCAGAAGGAGGCGGGAGGGAGACGAGAGCGTCTAGGATTGCTACTTACTATAGAATGGGTTGATTTGGCTAATGCAAAGGACCACCAAGCTCATTAGATGGCTTTATTTTCACTTCGGCTAGTGGAGTCTCTGGAAGGAGTTCCAGGCCAAATGGGCTGTGGTGTGAATTGGTTTGAAATAAATAACTATCAAAGAAAATTATCCGTTAGTACACGCGCCTGGGATTATATATCGTAGTTGTAGGTGGGACGCGCGATCATTGTCGACTTGCACAGTGAGAAGCATTCGATGCGCGCGCGCGTCAAAACTTTCGACGGTAATAGCAAATGACGTACGGGCTGGAATCAACAAAATCTGGTAGAATTATGGAAGCACCAAGCTGATCTATAAAATAGAGTATACCATTATTCATCTGTCACCCCACCAATAGTACTGATTTTCAATTTGAATCCTAAGCCTTCCAGATCGCTCCAAGAATGGAAGTTGCTCTCTGAGCAGCTCCATAGCACCACTTGGAACTTCACCGACGCTGCGGCTATATAACATGAACTCTACCGTTTCGAGTAGCGCAAACTCCGGCTTCTCAAACATTGCATCGATGGCAGACCAGTGACCCCACAGATGAGTGTTTACTTCGCCGGGTTGCTCGATTCCTAGATCGATGATTAAACGTTGTAAAGGAAACCTATTTCCGCCTTGGCTGAGGAAAGGTCTGAAAAGCGCCTGAATCTACAGGTACGGCGTGATTCACGAGTAATATTTGATAGAGATTGAAGCAAGTGGAGGATCCTTATGTTGGGTGTGTGTTCAAGATGGTTATTCGAAATCTAGAAAACACCGGCAATAAGGAAATTATCTGCAGAAAGAGTAATTGTGATGCACCTTCCGCTTTCGAAAATCCAACATTGATCTTTAAATTCCTGAGATTTCCGCCAATGTACTGCATCAGACCAATAATTCTTGAGTACGGGAAATGGACATAAATGTACAACGATTGTAGATTCCGAAACTTCAAATGGACACGAGTCCTGTAGAAACCAATCTATGAAGTGAGGATAATAAGCGAGCCTCACTTCTTCAAGGTGTATAGACCTCGGAGCAGTCGCTGCTATTTCCGTTGGCAAAGTCAAATCACCACAACCCACAGAGAGATCCAGGACCTTCAAATGCCTCGCACAAGCTAACAGGGACGCGAGTTCAGCGAATGTATCAGAGAACATCATTTGTTGTACACTGACAATCCTCTGCAATAGACTTGTGTCAGAGAAGGAGACTGAAATATTTCAGTCAATTCTGCCTTGAGTACAGGCGATAATGCGGTCCAATCGACGCCAACGAACGTGAGATCGTTCACTGTTGGAGAGCCATTGAACAACACTAGCTGTAGCAGCGTCTACCCTGGTCTCAGTAAACCAAAAGCCCCGAATCCTACAGGGACCGCACATATGATGCCAGACGGGGTTGAGCGTCGAAAGTGGCAATTAGTCGTTCAGTGGTCTTCAGATCTCCATCTATGTCCCGTGATACAAGAAAAATCGAGGATAGTTTGCCGGAAAATGCCACGCTGCGAAGAGCGAACCCAAGGTCTTCCAACGAGTGTGCATTTGAGAAGAGCAGCTATGTCAGAGTCAAGGTTGTCGATGATGGACTCTACCAGTTCGTTAGGTAGTGCTTGCATGATGAAAGGCGATAAATTCTGGCGCACGCGATCAGCTCATGAGCGCTTGTTCGCTTCTTGTCCTTTCATCGTCGAAATTCTATGAACTACAAAGTTCAAACTAGAGGCCAACATTCCTTCTCATCTCCCGCCCCAGCACCTTTACACGCCGTCTATAAGCTGCCAAATTGGAATAAACATCGAAGCAATGAATATTTTCTTCGCCTCAACCCATTTTGCTTCGTCTCACCAATTGTCTGAAATTGGTCACTGTTGGGTTTGGGAGAACGTCTACTCCTCTGATGTTTTTTCTATCTAAGAAATCGCTTTGTTTCTTATCTCTTGTATTCCAAACCGAGAGGGAAAGCTGCCGATGCTGTTTGGGATCTCAAGGAGGCTGGGAGCACACATTCAAGGATAGTTAGGAGGCTGCCATGGCGTCAGTGGGTGAAGATAAAAATGAAGCGGAGCGGATGCAAGCTTTGCACGCAGAATTGGCACGGTACGTTTATGAATCAATTTGCGTTTCCGCGTACAGTGATTGTTTTATATCCCTGCAGCCCACATCGATTCTCCGCCAACGAGTCTGGATGTCGCTCACAGTGAACTTATTCGCAAGCTTTTTGACATCAACAGCAAGATGAAAACATCTTCCCGAATGAAAAGAAAAACCTTCCTGGACACTTCTTCTACTTCACTTTGCCAACGCACAGGACGGACTTTGCGAGTCGCCAACTCGCCAAGGCAAGGCGGAGAAGGGAAGAAAGGGTACATTAGGCGTCACCAATTTAGCAAGGTTGGCAGTGAAGATAATGTTCGGTGATTGTGCTATTTCTGAGGAAACAAACGCTTGGCCGATGTGTTTTGTGGGCTCCTGTCAAAGGTCTTTGGTGGCTAGCCTATTCAGGCTCGCGCCATCATCATGCGCTCTCGAACTGCGGCTCTGAGGCTGGTACGAAAGGAAAGGCGTGTAGAAATTGCAGCAAGTGGTGATTAATGCTGCTAAGTTCCTGAAAGTAAAGCACATAACAGGCGATCAGGTATGATTTACCCTCTCCTTCCATTCAACACTCTAATATACATTTAGACCGTGTCGTCAAATCACTGCTTGGATTCTTGAGACTCCTGTAGAAGACCAAACCCTAATAATCATTGTGATGTTGGATAAATATTACAAATACCCTGGAGAAGATAAGAGGATGAGTCTGTGTCGAAGAAAGCTAGAGTTGACCAGTCGCAGAGTGAATTGTATGTTCGTCTTACTTTTGCTGTGAAATTTCTACTAAAATGTTCCTTAGTACTGACGTCTGGACCGGAGACCAAGTGGTCCATTCCAGACTTCCAGTGTTTGGCTATCCTGGCCGAGGTCTCGGCTAACTTCCCGTTACATCCAACACTAAGGGTTTGACTTCCTTTCGCATCTGCTAGAGACGCTATCTCCAGTCATCGTTAGCAGCTCTGAGTATCTTTCAATGAAACCGTTTCTTCGTATGTCAAAGTATCATTCATGTCCAGTATCGACGGGGTCGCTGCCGATGTTCATGATCCACATAAATACGTCTATCCGACTGGACGTACTCGCTGAGATTAATCCGTGTATCAGCCCATCCGGCGCAAACTTTTCAGGATTAGAACTTGGGTAGCAATGTCTTTATATCTCGGCAACAACCAGTGGACTGAAAGCACATTATAATGTCATTATCTTGCCTTTTGGATTGCTGAATTCTCGTTCAGGCCGATATCTGCGCGACTTCCCTTTGTTCACATTGGATAATTAAAGAGGCAAGTAAGCTACAGAGCTACGTTAAACGCTCGTGTATGGTGATGCCTATATTGCCTATGCCTTTAATTACTCTATTCAATTCATTTATAACCAGACCGTGCTCTTCCAATTTCAAGAATCCCAGCAAGCGCGCAAAGAAGCGTTACCGTCGGGTAACAATGGGAGTGCAACAAAATGACCGTTACTGTTTTAGGATAATCCTCGAGGAGTGGCGAGAGCTTGATTATTATGACTTGTGGGTGGTATCTCACTATCGCTCTATCCATGCAACTACCACGACCAGCTACAGCGATGGCATCGCCTGCCTCCTCTAAAGACTCCGAGTTAGATCTCGAAACCAAGATCTCTTTGACAAAGGATATCGTTACTGATATCTTTCGTCTTCAAGGAGAGGAGGTGATCAGAGTACGAAAAGAGCTTGAAAAATCCCTGGTACGTTGCTTCTCAATTGTCCTGGTTCGATAGATAGCGCTCAGATTGCTTCCTTGCATGATCATTTAGAATCTCAACAAAACTGCTTTCGAGCTTTTTCGTACTACTGACCAACGTATGTCAGAGATGCAGAATACCTTTCGTCGGCGGCACATGCAGATTTCGTTCCTTGAAGGGATGATACTCGGTCTTCACCGCGAAAACGATGCGTCCTTGGTGTTATTGGAAAGCATTCGAGAAAACATGCGAAGGTTTTGTGGATCGGGCGTCGTTGATTTTGATACTCATGATCAATCTTCGAAGTCGTCGTCGTCTTCCGATGAATCATCTCTGCTGCAAAGTCATTTTGCTGACGATCAGTCTGATTTAAAGGAATCGAACAGGTTGGATTCTCTACGAGACGAGTCCGAAGTAGTGGATAGATTTGGAGATTTTAGTAGTACTGGTGACGAGTTGACGAAGGTGTGGAGTTTTTTAAGATCCTGCTACTTCGAGCACTGATTGATCTTCATTCACAGGCCATGCAAAACATATCCACTACCGACTTACTTGAATTATCGGAGGCCCAAAGCGATGATTGGACATCGGTTAGTCCTCCTACTTGGTCGCGATAAGTTATCCTGCGGTGAACTGATATTGTGTTCTACTGATGCGCAGGCTGGACTCGAAGATCCTGTCTCTCTTTTTGAGACTTTGCGCCAGGAACTTATCGATGCGCTCTCAAACACGAACGATCTCCAGTATCAGCTTGATGCAGCACTACGGGCTAATGAAGCCCTCGAAGAGAAGGTTGTGGAACTTTCTACTCGAGCATCTATTGCTAATTCTGAGATTGAGTACGCAACACCTGAATTCTCTCTTACGATCCTAGTGACTAACCATTCATTACTCTGTCTTGTGGATCGTAGTAACGTGAATGAAGAATATATGAACAATTCGAATGACGCCGGCGACAAGCATGGTTCAATTTCGTTGGCGGATGAACCTTCCATGTCGCTCAAAGATGTCGTCGTAGGAGAGCCAGATTTAATTCCAGCTACTGTCCCAGCACTTCAAGTTACTTCTGGAACTGGCGTAGATGACGTCGACTCTTCAAAGGTGAGAGCTACTACTTCAACTTGTAATTTATGTTCTGGAGTTTAGTCTAACCAATGCACTTTCTAGAGTGCCGTCGTGGATCAATCCAACTCAGTAGTGGTTAACGACCGCAGTGGGTCCTTACTGCCTCCTGCAAGCCACGTTAACAGTGGGGTTGGTAGAAAATCTATTCGTTGGGGATTCGCTTGCTGAAAAGACCCTTTTTCCAGAACACGAGCCTTACAAACTCCCTGCAGCGTAAATTTGTGTCAGTCATGACTCTTTGCCTCCCTATCAATCTCGTGGGGTTGCAGGCCAAGGAGCCCGCGAAACTAAACCACGTGGACGATATTTGTTCCAAGGTGAGGCTGAACATCGATGAAATTGCATCGTAACATTTCTGAAGTTATTAACAGGTACTCGGTTACTCTCCAACGTTCTTGCAAGGGTATCCAAAGGGCAAGCTGATCATTGACCTGCATAATCAAAACGGCGCAACCTTGATTACAGTCTCACATGATGCTAATACGCTTTGCAGGCTTCTCAGAAAGGAGCTGAATACACACTGGAAAGATACGTTTATCGTCTTGGAGAACGGTCCTGTGAAAAGTCAAACTACCAAGCAGTTGCATGTCCTAGGTGAATATGCATACCGTGGCACACCGCCAAGTCAACTGGCGTTGTCGGACTATGAGCTTCTTCCAGAGCGAGTAAGTGTTCATCCTTGCATGGGCTCTATCATACTCATCGTATATGATATGGGTTGTAGGCAAAAGATTTTATTTTTGATTCGGCGAAGAGCACACGCTATAAGGAAATCAAGACAAAGGAACAACTTGTCGCGAGCCTTGTGCAGCCAGGGGGAATAGTTGTTCATGGCATTACTTTGGAGACTGTGAGGCCTAGGAAGGTTTTGGAACAGCTAATAGCAGGGGAAGCTCGCCAACGGGGTCTTCTTCAGGTAACCTAAACTGGTGCAACTTGAATACTTCTCTTTTTCTGTACACTGGGCCTCTTCACGAATAATAGTCTTTGCGAAACAAGTACATATATTGAATCATAATTTTTTTGGAATCTCACATGAACGACTAGAAATGATGGTGTCGTTTCATATCACTCCGACGACGCACCACAGCTTAATATTATTTCGCGTACTCGAAGGGAATGGTATGTCTGTCGAAAACCCCGGTTTATCACAACCTCCAAATACACAGTATAATACAGCAAACGACCGAGGTAACTTTGCAAAGTGGCGGCGTTTCCCCAACGTTGGAAGTTCTCGAATTCTGATTACATTTTGAGAAAGAAATTGTCCGATCTTATATATTAAGTATGCCTGTGACTTTCGAGCTTCGCTTTAGCAATATCGGGGAGCTGTTCGTAACTATAAGGACAAGCCTGGTAGAGGCAGCTGATAGATTCAGAATCCAGAATGAGTTTGAAGTTTGAACAAGTTCAATGTTCAAATGTAAATTAAGTAAATCTCCAGTAGGCCTACAACTCCCTGGTAGTGTATTAGTTAGCTAGTACCTTCGCCTGGAATCACCCCTGTGCGATTCAGGAAGGAAGGAAGGAACTTGGTCGGTCTATATTACACGGCATGGACCAAGTGCTGAATGCCGATTCCAGAGCTTTCGGTGTGCAAGCACCTTTATCTCTGAAGCTGAGTTCAGCTACCAGCTAAAGACATTTCTGAACACTGGCAAGACACTAGTAGAGTTCTAGATCTGTTTTTTTTTGACCCTTTGGACTGCTGAATTCGCGCCTAGTATTCGCGCCGAAATTGATATATGTACTGTCCATCTCTTATTTCAGATTGGGTAATTAAAGAGGCAAGCACTTACACCGCCGAGCACAGAGCATAAAATTACGGGCGAATTTGGATTGAATAATTTCATAAGTAATTTCGATAAGAATTTCGTCCGCAATTATTTGATGCCCCGTTAAGCGCCCTAGCTCATCGTGGATTCATCCTTCCACCATCATCGTAAGCCATCTACTTCGCATATTTATTTCATTTTCTACTGGGACCGTGCTTTTCTACTTTCAATAATTCCAGCGAATGCGCAAGAAAGCGCCTTACCGCCGGTAACAATGGGATCACTGTTTTAGGAAAGTCCTCGAGGAGTGGGTCCCAATTCATATGACCTGAGGGTTCTCTTCCATGCCGCCACCACGACCAGCGATACCATCTCCTTCCTTCTCTAACGATGTCGAAACTAAAGTCTCTTTGGCCAAGGAGATCGCTATTGATATTGTTCGTCTTCAAGGAGAAGAACTGATCAGAGTACGAAGAGAGCTCGAAAAGGCTCAAGTACGTTGCTTCTTATTGATACCCTTCCCTGCTTCGATATATGGCACTCAAATTGTTTTCCTTCATGATCATTTAGAACCTCAACCAAGCCGCTTTCGAGCTTATTCGTGCTACTGACCAATGTGTGTCAGAGATGCAGAATGCCTTTCGTGGAAGGCACACGCAGATTTCGTCCCTTGAAGCGGTGATAGTCAACCTTCAGCGCGAAAATGATTCTTCCTTGGTGTCATTAGAAAACATTCAAGAAAGCATGCGAAAGTTTTGTGGATCAGGTTTCGTCGATTCAATGACTCGATCTCCAAATTTGTCGTCCTCTGAATCGACTCTACCACAAGATCGTTTCGTTGACAATCAGTCTGATTCGAAGGAGTCGAATAAATTGGATTCATTGCGGAACGAGTCCGAGGTAGTGGAGGGACTGGAGGATATCGTTAGCGTTGGTGACGAGTTGACAAAGGTGAACGATTTTCTAAGATACAGATAATTATGTACGAAACGCTTACTCACCATTGGAATGGCAGGCCAATCAAAACATCTCCGACGTGCTTGAATCGTCCGAGGCTCAAGCCCACAATTCGACAGTTAGTCCTGCTACCTCATCTTTTTTATATTATCTGTCAAACTAACGTTGCTAGCAATTCACTAATGCGTTGGTTAGCCCCGAAGAGCCTGTATTTCAATCCAGCAGATACAATGACTCTAATGAAGTCGAGATCTTGCGTCAGGAACTTGTCGATGCTGTCTCACATGCGAACGACCTCCAGTATCATCTTGATGCAGCACTAGAGACTAATGAGGCTCTCGAAGAGAAGGTTATGGAGCTTTCTAGTCAGGCTCAAGGAGCATCTGTTGCTCATTCCGAGATTGAGTACGCAACACCTGAATTCCTTTTTACAATCCCAGCGACTAACCATTTCTTGCGGATCATAGTAACATGAAAGAAGAACATACGACCGTGCACAACTCGAATGACAAGCATGATTCAAGTTTGTTGGCGGATGAACCTTCCACATTGCTTAAAGATGTGGTCGTAGGACAGCCTGATTTAATTCCCGCTACAGCCCCAGTACCTCAAGCTATCCTTGGTACTGGTGCAGATGTCGTCGAATCTTCAAAGGTAAGAGCTTTTACTCGTTGTTTATGTCCGAGAATTTAGTCTAACCATTGCACTTTCTAGAGTGTCGTGGATCGACCCAACTCAGCAGTGGTTAACGACCGCGGTGGGTCCTTGCTGCCTCCTGCAGGCCATGTTAACAGTGGAGTGGGTAGTAGAAAATCTATTCGTTGGGGATTCCTCTGTTGACAAGACCTTTTTTCCAGAACACTCCTTCGAGCCGTAAATTTGTTTCAGCGCTTACACCTTGCCTCCCTATCAATCTGGTGGGACTGCCGATCGACGAAACTGCAAAACTAAACCAAATGAACGATATTTGTACCAAGGTGAGGCTGAACCTTGATAAAATCGCTTTGTAACATTGCTGAAATTATTTGCACTGCAATGGTAACAGGTTATCGGCTACTCTCCAACGTTCTTGAATGGGTATCTAAAGGGCGAGCTAATCATCGACCTGCACAATCAAAACGGCGCAACCTTGATTGCAGTCTCAAAGGATGCTAGTACGCCTTGCGAGCTTCTCAGAAAGTGGTTGAGTATACACTGGAAAGATACCTTTATCGTGATGGAACGCTGTCCCGGGAAAGGTAAAACCACCACGCAGTTGCATGTCCTAGGTGAATATATATACCGAGGCAGTTCACCAAGTCAACTGGCGTTGTCGGACTACGAACTTCTTCCAGAGGCAGTAAGTGTTCATCCTTGCGTATGAGTATCATACTCATATGGGTTGTAGGCGAAAGATTTTATTTTTGATTCAGCGAAGTCCCTGCGCCAGACGGAAATCAAGAAGAAGAAACAACTCGTAGCGAGCCTTGCAAAGCCAGGAGGAATAGTTGTTCATGGTATTAAGCTGGAGACCGTAAGGTCTGGGAAGGTTCTGGAACAGCTAGTAACAGGGGAAGTTCGTCAACGAGGTCTTCTTCAGTAGCCAAAACTGGTGCAACTTGAGCAACTCTTTTGTTCAGTACACTAGGCCTCCGAGTTTTCACGAATACATATAGTTGTACCTAGTAAATCAAGTTATGTCCACCAACAATCGACCTATTCGCACCCTAAGCCTCCCAGACCGCTCCAAGAATGGAAGTTGCTCTCTGAGCAGCTCCATAGCACCACTCGGAAATTCACAGCCGGGCTTGGATAACTTGAAATCTACCGTTTCGAGTAGAGCAAACTCCTGCTTCTCAAACAGTGCATCAATTGCAGACCAGCGACGCTACGGATGAACTTCCACTTTGCTGGCTTGCTCGAGCCGTAGATCAACGAATAAATGTTGTAAAGGAAATCTATTTCCCTCTTGGTTGAGGAGAGGTCTGAAAAGCGCCTGAATTTTAGGTACGGGAGTCGCGAATGTTATCCCTTGATCGAGATAAGCCAAGTGGAGGGTTCCTGAGTTTGGGAGTGTATTCAAGATAGTTCTCGAACTCTAGAAAATACCGACAATAAGGAAATCGTACTGCAAAAAAGGCAATTGTGATGCACCTTCCGCTTTCAAAAACCTAAGATTGATCTTTAAATTCCTGAGATTTCCGCCAATGTATTGCATCAGACCAATAATTCTTGAATACGGGAAATGGCCATAAAGGCACAACGATTGTAGATTCCAGAACTTCAAATGGACACGAGTCGTGTAGAAGCCAATCTATGAACGTGAGGCATAATAAGCGAGCCTTCAGTTCTTCAAGGTGTATAGACCTCGGAGCAGTCCCTGCTGATTTCCGTTGGCAAATCCGAATCAGGTACCACACATCGCAGAGAGATCCAGGAACTTCAAATGCCTACGCACAAGCCTAACAGGGACGCGAGTTCAGCGAATGTAGGATGGACAATCACTCTGCAATAGACTTGTGTCAGAGAAGGAGACCGAAGTATTTCAGTCAATTCTGCCTTAAGCAGAGGTGATAACGCGGTCCAATAGACGTTAGAGAACATAAGAACGTTCACGTTGAAGAGTCGTTGAACGACACTAACTGTAGCAGCGTCTAACCTGTTCTCCATGAGCCATAAACCCCCAAGTTCCAGGGACCGCACATACGACGCCAGACGGGGTTGAGCATCGAAAAGTGGCAATTAGTCGTTCAGTGGTCTTCAGATTTCCATCTATGTTCCGTGATAGAAGAAAAATCGAGGATAATTTGTCGGAAAATGCCACGCTGCGAAGAGCGAACCCAAGGTCTTCCAACGAGTGTGCATTTGAGAAGAGCAGCTATATTAGAGTCAAGGTTAGTGTCGATGATGGACTCTACCAGTTCGTTAGGTAGTGGTTGCATGGTGAAAGGCGATAAATTCTGGCGACCGCGATCACTAAATGAAGCTCATGAGCGCTTGTTCGTTTCTTGTCCTTTCATCGTCGAAATTCTATGAACTACAAAGTTCAAACTACAGGTCAACATTCCTTCTCATCTCCCACCCTAGGCCTAGGCGCACCTTTAGGCACCGTCTATAAGCTGCCAATTGGAATAAATATTGAAGCAATGGATATTTTTTCTTCGTCTCAACCCAATTGTCTGAAATTAGTTACTGTTGAGTTTGGGGAACATCTACTCCTCCGATGTTATCATACCAAGAATGAAAACACCTCCCGATATCTCGAGCTGGTTAGTGGAGTTCTGTTCCCAGCTACTCCTTCTGCAGGCACCTCCACGTCGGATGCTGTAAAATCACCCAAGCGCACGATTCTCAAGATTCGTCTGTCTTCTGTTATTATAACAAGCTGGCTACTACCGGGCTGAATTATGATGTCAATTCGACCAATGACGTATTCCATTGCTTCGTTCCTTATCTCCTGTAGTCCAAACCGAGAAGGAAACCCGCCGATGCTGTTTGGGATCTGCTCAAGGAAGCTGGGAACACGTATCCGTGCAGATAGCGGGATGGGAGGCGTCAGTGAAATGAAGTGGAGCGGATACTAGCGGATACAGGCTTTGAACGCAAAATTGGCACGAAATTTACCGGTACGTTTATGAATCAGTTTCACGCGTACACTGACTGATTTATGTCCTCGCAACCAACATCAATTCTCCGCCAGCTCTGGATGACACTCACGGTGAACTCATTCGCAAGCTTGTCGACAACAACAGCAAGACGAAACATCTTCCCGAACGAAAAGGAAAGCCCTCCTGGACACTTCTTCTACTTCACTTCGCCAATGCACAGGATGGAATTTCCCAGTCGCAAACTCGTCATGGTAAGGTGGGCGTCACCAATTTGACAAGGTTGGCGGTCAAAATAATGTTAGTGATTCGGCCATCTCTGCCCTAGGCAATGCTATTTCTGAGGAAACAATGTGTTTGTGGGCTTCTGTCAAATGTCTTTGATGGCTAGCTGTGCTAATTTTGAACCTTCACCTATTTAGCCTCATGCGATCACGCGCTTCTTGAACTGGGGCTCTGAGGTGGTACAAAAGGAAAGGCGCCTGGTATTGCGCAAGTGATGATTGATGCTGCTTTCACGGCCGAAAGTAAAGCACAAACAGGCGATCAGGTATGATTTACCTTGTCCTTCCCCTTTAACACTCTAATCTAGATTCAGACCTTGCCCGTATCACTGCTTGGAAACTTACTTGGGACTCCTGTAGAAGACCGAGCTCAGATAATCATTGCGATGTTGGATAAATATTGCAAATCCTTTGCAGAGGTTCCCGAAGAGGATGAGTCTGTGTCGAGGCCAAGATCGAAGAAAGCTGGGGTTGACCTGTCGCAGAGTGAAATCGTATGTCGTCTCAGTTTTACTGTAGATCTTGTACTAAAATGTTCTTCAGTACTGACGTCTCGACCAAGGAACCAAGTGGTCCATTCCAGTGTTTGGCTATCCTCGCCGAGGTCTTGGCCTAACTTTCTGTTACATCCAACACCAACGCCATGGTTTGACCCCCTTTCGCATCTGCTGGAGACGCTATCTCAAGTCCTTTGTTACCAAACCTCTGGCGTATCTTTCAATGAAACCACATCCATTGAATTCGTATGTATGTCAAATATAATGTCCAACATCGACGGGGTTGCTGCTGATGTTTGTGATCCACCAATTGCCTATCCGGCTAGACATACTCGCTGAGATTATTTGTATCAGCCAATCTGCAAACCCTTCAAGATTAGAATTTTTGGGTTGCAGAGGTTCAAAGCTTAAAGAGGCACGAGTTCGTCCGTTAAACGCTCGTGTAGCGTCCATTTAATTTTAAGTAGATCATCTTCTAATTTCAAGAATTCTAGCGAACGCGCAAGGAAGCGCCTTACCACCGGTAACAATGGGATTGCAATAAAATAACCGTTAACTGTTTCAGAAGTCCTCGAGGAGTGGGTTCGGATGTGGACGCTTATATGACCTGCGGGTTCTCTTCCATGCCTCTACCACGACCAGCGATGCCACCCCCTTCCTTCTCTAACGATGTCGAAACTACAGTCTTTTTGCCCAAGGAGATCGCTGTGGATATTATTCGTCTTCAAGGAGAGGAACTGATCAGAGTACGAAGAGAGCTCGCAAAGTCTCAGGTATCAATTGATACTTTTCCCTGCTTCAAGATATAGCACTCAATTTGTTTGTTTTCCTTTCATGATCATTTAGGACCTCAGCCAAACTGCTTTCGAGTTTATTCGTACTACTGACCAACATGTGTCAGAGATGCAGAATGCCTTTCGTGGAAGGCACACGCTGATTTCGTCCCTTGAAGCGGTGATAGTCGACCTTCAGCGCGAAAACGATTCTTCCTTGGTGTCATTGGAAAACATTCGAGAAAGCATGCGAAAGTTTTGTGGATCGAGTTTCGTCGATTTTGAGACTCGATCTCCAAATTCCTCTGAATCGACTCTGCCACTCGTTGACAATCAGTCTGATTTGAAGGGCTCGGATAATTTGGATTCGTTGCAGAATGAGTCCGAAATAGTGGAGGGACTGGAAGATATCGTTAGCATTGATGACGAGTTGACAAAGGTGAACGATTTTCTAAAATACAGATAATTGTGCACGGCACGCTTATCCAATATCGTAATCGCAGGCCAACCAAAACATTTCCGACGTGCTTGAATCGTCCGAGGCTCAAGCCCACAATTCACCAGTTAGTCCTCTTAGCTCATCTTTATATATCATCCTCAGACCAATGTTGCTAGCATTCCACTAATGCGTCGGTTAGCCCCGAAGAGCCTGTATCTCAATTCAGCAGACATAATGAGTCTAATGAAGTTGAGATTTTGCGTCATGAACTTGTCGACGCTGTCTCGCACACGAACGACCTCCAGTATCGTCTTGATGCAGCACTAGAGGCTAATGAAGCTCTCGAAGAGAAGGTTATGGAGCTTTCTAGCCAGGCTCAAGGAGCATCTGTTGCTCATTCCGAGATTGAGTACGCAACACCTGAATTCCTTTTGACAATCCCAGCGACTAACCATTTCTTGCGGATCGTAGTAATGTGAAAGAAGAACATGCGAACAACTCGAATGACGCTGGCGACAAGCATGATTCAAGTTTGTTAGCGGATGAACCCTCCACATCTCTCAAAGATGTGATCGTAGGACAGCCTGATTTAATCCCGTCTACTGTCCCGGTACCTCAAGCTATTCTTGGTACTGGTACAGATGTCGTCGACTCTTCAATGGTAAGAGCTAGTACTTGTTGTTTAGGTCATGGAGTTTAATCTAACCATTGCACTTTCTAGAGTGCCGTCGTGGATCAACCTAACTCACCAATGGTCAATGACCGCAGTGGGTCCTTACCTCCTCATGTTAAAAGTGGGGTGGGTAGAAAATCTGTTCGCTGGGGATTCGTGTGCTGAAAGACCATTTCCCAGAACACTCCTTCGAACCCTACCGCAAACTCCTTGCAGCGTAAATTCGTTCCAGCCATGACTCTTTGCCCTCCTATCAATCTGGTGGACACTGCAAATCAAACCCAAGTGGATAATATTTGCTCCAAGGTAAGGCTGAACCTTCATGAAATCGCTTTGTAATATCGCTGAGAATTATTTGCACTGTAATTGCAACAGGTTACCGGTTACTCTCCAACGTTCTTGAATGGGTATCTAAAGGGCAAGCTAATCATCGACCTGCACAATCAAAACGGCGCAACCTTGCTTGCAGTCTCACATGATGCTAATAAGCTTTGCAAGCTTCTCAAAAAGGAGTTGAATGAGCACTGGAAAGATACGTTTATCGTGATGGAGCAAGGTTCCGCGAAATGGCAGTTGCATGTCCTAGGTGAATATGCGTACCGTGGCAGTTCGCCAAGCCGACTGGGGTTATCGGACTATGAGCTTCTTCCAGATGCAGTAAGTGTTCATCCTTGCGCATGGGCTCTATCATACTTATTGTATGTGGTATGGGTTTTAGGCGAAAGATTTTATTGTTGCAGCAGCGAAGTCCATGCGCTACAAGGAAATCAAGACGAAGGAACAGCTCGTAGCGAGCCTTGTGAAGCCAGGAGGAATAGTTATTCACGGGGTTAAGCTGGAGACTGTAAAGTCTGGGAAGGTTCTGGAACAGCTAGTAGCGGGGGAAGCTCGTAAACGGGGTCTTGTTCAGGTAACCAAAACTGGTACAACTTGAACAACTCTTTTTTTCAGTACACTGGGCCTCTTTTACCGTTTCTAATTTCATGATATTCTTACTCCATACATTTTTGGACTCCGCTCCATTCTTCATACATGTTTAATTACTAGGTTACTTTGAGCGTTTTCATATTGGTATTGGACATTTACTACAATCGGTAATTACTTACTTTGTTACTTATACTTGGACTCTTTCGCTTCGGCGCCCTCAGTATTTTCACGCTTGACTTGCGGTGGCGATCGCCGATTCCTCAACATCCGAAGTTCTCGAGTTTTGAGAAAGAAACTGTCCAGCGTACTTAGGAGTCAAAGCCGATGTCATGTTCTGGTTATGACTTTCTAGCTTCCCCTTTTGCACTATCAAGGAGCTTTTCGAAAGTATAAGGACAAGCCTGGTAAAGGCACTCGATATATTCAGGATCCAGAATGAGTTTGAACAGGTAGGGTAAGTAGTAAGTAAGTACTTCAAGTTCAGGGTTCAATATAAATTAAGCAAATCCCCCAGTAGGCCTACAACTCCCTGGTAGTATATTGGTTAGCCAGTACCTTCGTCTGTCACCCCTGTGTGACTGAGGAAGCTGAGTTCAGCTCCCTGCTCAGGAGATTTCTGGACATTCGCAAGACAATGGTAGAGTCCTAGATTTGTTTTTTTTGCCCTTCGGATAGCCAAATTCGCGCCCAAATTGATATGTGTACCGGCCTCCCTCCTTTGTCCATCTCTTAATGCAGACTGTGCAATTAAAGAGGCAAGTACACTGCCGATCGCCACTAGTAAGCGCCCTGGTTCATTGTGGATTCATCCTACCATCATTATCATGAGCCTATCCATTTACTTACGCGTATTTAACCCATTTTCTACTCAGACCGGGCTCTTCAAATTTCAACAATTCCAGCGAATGCGCAAGGAAGTCCCTTACCGGTATCAATGAGATCGCAGCAAGCTGACCGATACTGTTTAGGAAAGTCCTCGAGGATTGGGTTCGGATATGAAAACTCATATGACCTGCGGGTTCTCTTCCATGCAGCTACCACGTCCAGCAATGCCAGCCCCATCCTTGTCTAGCGATATCGAAACTAAAGTCTCTTTGACCATGGAGATTGCTATTGATATTGTTCGTCTTCAAGGAGAGGAACTGATCAGAGTACGAAGAGAGCTTGAAAAGTCTAAGGTTCATGCTTCTCAATCGATACTAGCTTCCATATAAAGCACTCAAATTGTTTTCCTTCATGATCATTTAGAACCTCAACCAAGCCGCTTTCGAGCTTATTCGTGCTACTGACCAATGTGTGTCAGAGATGCAGGATGCCTTTCGTGAAAGGCACACGCAGGTTTCGTCCCTCGAAGCAGTTATAGTCAACCTTCAGCGCGAAAGCGATTCTTTCTTGGTGTCACTGGAAAACATTCGAGAAAGCATGCGAAAGTTTTGTGGACCGAGTTTCGTCGATTTTGAGACTCGATCTCCAAATTCCTCTGAATCGACTCTGCCACAAGATCATTTCGTTGACAATCAGTCTGATTTGAAGGGCTCGAATAATTTGGATTCATTGCGGAATGAGTCCGAAGTGGCAGAGGGACCGGAAGATATCGTTCGCATTGATGACGAACTGACAAAGGTGAACGGTTCTCTAAGATACAAACAATTATGTACGGAACGCTTATTCACCATCGGAATTGTAGGCCAACCAAAACATTTCCGACGCACTTGAATCGTCCGAGGCTCAAGCCCACAATTCACCAGTTAGTCCTCTTAGCTCATCTTTTTTTTATATCATCCTCAAACTAACGTTGCTAGGATTCCACTCATGTGTCGGTTATCCCCGAAGAGCCTGTATCTCAACTCAGCAGATGTAATGACTCTAATGAAGTTGAGACTTTGCGTCAAGATCTTGTCGATGCTGTCTCACACGCGAACGACCTCCAGTATCATCTTGATGCAGCACTGGAGGCTAATGAGGCTCTCGAAGAGAAGGTTATGGAGCTTTCTAGCCAGGCTCAAGGAGCATCTGTTGCTCATTCCGAGATCGAGTACGCAACACCTAAATTGCCTCTTACAGTCCCAGTGACTAACCATTCATTATTCTGTCTTGCGGATCATAGTAATGTGAAAGAAGAACATACGATTGTGAACAACTCAAGTGACGCTGGCAACAAGCATGATTCAAGTTTGTTGGTGGATGAACAGGCTTCCACATCGCTCAATGATGTGATTTTAGGACAGCCTAATTTGGTTCCCGCTACCGTGACTGTCCCAGTACCTCAAGTTACTCCTGGCACTGATGCAGATGTCGTTGCGGATGAACCTTCCACATCGCTCAAAGATGTGGTTGTAGGGCAGCCTGATTTAACTCCCGCTACAGTCCCCGTACCTCGAGCTATTCTTGGTACTGGTGCAGATGTCATCGACTCTTCAAAGGTAATAGCTACTATGTACTCGTAATTTATTTCCTGGAGTTTAGTCTAACCATTGCACTTTCTAGAGTGCCGTCGTGGATCAACCCAACTCACCAGTGGTTAGCGACCGCGGTGGGTCCTTACCGCCTCCTGCAAGTCATGTTAACAGCGGGGTGGGTAGAAAATCTATTCATTGGGGATTCGTGTGCTAAAAAGACTATTTTTCTAGAACACTCCTTCGAACCTTACTGCAAACTCCCTGCAGCGTAAATTTGTTCCAGCCATGACTCTTTGCCTCCCTATCAATCTTGTGGGGCTGAAGCCCAAAGGGACTGCGAAAATAACCCAAATGGACGAAATTTGTTCCAAAGTGAGGCTGAACCTCGATGTAATTGCATCATAACATTGCTGACATTATTTACACTATAATTGTAACAGGCTATTGGTTATTCTCCAACATTCTTCTTGCAAGGGTTTCCAGCGGGAAAGCTAATCATCGACCTGCACAATCGAAACGGCGCAACCTTGATTGCAGTCTCAAAGGATGTCAATACGCTTTGCAGTCTTCTCACGAAAGAATTGAACACACACTGGAAATATACGTTTATCGTGGTGGGGCACTGTCCCGTGCCAAATAAAAAGACCAGGCAGTTGCATGTCCTAGGTGAATATGCATACCGTGGCAGTTCACCAAGTCAATTAGCTTTGTCGGACTACGAGCTTCTTCCAGAGGCAGTAAGTGTTCATCCTTATGCATAGGCTCTATCATACTCATTGTATGTGGTATGGTTGTAGGCGAAAGATTTTATTTTTGATTCAGCGCAGTCCTTGCGCCAGACGGAAATCAAGACGAAAGAACAACTCGTAGCGAGCCTTGTACAGCCAGGAGGAATAATTGTTCACGGTATTAATTTGGAAACTGTGAGGCCTAGGGAGGCTTTGGAACAGCTGGTAGCAGGGGAAGCTCGTCAACGGGGTCTTCTTTAGGTAACCAAAACTGGTGCAATACTGGGCCTCTTCATGAATACATAGTCTTTCGATGTGCGAAATAAGTACATACTATATTGAAGCAAAGATCTTTTTGAATCTTAGATGAAGCACAGAAATGATTGTGTTAGACTCGAGCCAGTCGCCGTAGTGGATGCAGCGACGTTTGATGATGAGTCGATCAAAGTGCCGCAAACGCGGCGACTGGTTTTTAATCTGGCAGTTTTGGCTTAGTCGGCTTTTTTCACACGCCGACTTATTGACTTCAACAAATTTTCTGAGCATCGATTTTTCAAACTCATGCGTCTAAAATTCTGAATAGACAGTTCTTTGCAGATTTTTTCGCCGAAGAATAGCTATTTGTTTTTATCTGAATAGATTAAGAAATGAGCTCGCTAGATGCTAATTACTTTGAACTGATTACATGTCACCAGATGACGCAGCACTTGAGCGCTTAAGTGGGGTGCTTAGAAGTACTAAGCGCCCACGCGGATAATATATAAATTCAAGTTTGAGCAATGGCTTCAAACAATTACACTTAATAAAGATATACCTTTGAATTCCCGTACAATTCTACACAAATCTGTCTCTTCAGAATTTCGGATGCATGAGTTTGAAAAATCGATGCTCAGAAAATTTGTTGAAGTCAATAAGTCGACGTGTGAAAAAAGCCGACCGTGCCAAAAGTGCCAGATTAAATACCAGTCGGCTGTTCCAGCCCGAACTTCGATCGTCTTTCATCGAACGTCACCGGGCCGACGCAGCCGGCTGGTTCGAGTCTATGATTGTGTCGTCTCATCGAAGACTCTTTATGGTATGTGAAATGCTCATTGTATCACAGCCTGTATCTAAACACGGTTAGCGACCTAGGTAACCTTGCAAAGTGGCTTCGCTTTTTGTACTATGTATCGAGGAGCCTTCCACAAGTATAAGAACAAGGCTAACAAAGGCACTAGGTAGATAAATATAATAAAGACATTAGACATCAATGCTACGAAGATGAGAAGTATTTAAATATACAACACAATGTCCGTTGAGGTAGAGAATAGCAAGTTGAATTTTTAAACGAAGCAAGAAGATTAATAGATGAGGTCAGATACAAGGATAGATATGCATGAAAAATGCGGCCACACACTTTTAAACAATTTCCATGCCATTGCTCGCGCATCTCGCAGCAGCTTTGAAAATTTCCCCAGCGATCTTTACCTCCTCTTCGTCGCGGGGGGCATACAGGAATACATACGAAGCTGGGATCCCTGCGCCACTTAAGCCATGTCGCTGACCCCAGCCCTTGCTAATCACCTCCTTAGCATCGGCAGCAGAGAGGAGAACGTGACCGGATCCTTCAGATGTCAGATGAAAATGAGCAAGTTCTCCGTTGGTTGCCTTGCTCCAGGGCTGAACGGTAATATGCGGCTGCAGCAAGATAGCAGGACCGCGGCGCTCGAGCTTGGAAGTTTGGATGCACAGAATGTTGGAATTGGCGGCCACGATACTTTCGACAGTGGCCTCCTCGAGCTATCAAGTCCGTTTTAGTTTATGTGGCAATAAGCTAGGCTGGGTTGTGTTACCTTCACGATCCTCTCATCGACCTGGATGGGATACTGTCTCTGAGGAGCAATGAACGGCGCGACTACTGGTCGCGTGCCCTTTCTCTGCGGCAGCTCTCCGTGGATAAAGCGTGTTTGGGCAAGAAGTCCAGACCGTGCCAGAACCACCGGGTCGTCGTATGGTCCAGTACAGGTACATGAACCAGTTCATGGTCCATCCGATGACATTTGCGGGTAGACTGCCTGATCGTGCAGAGATGGTAAAACGAAGTACGAAGGAGCTGAAAGATGCCGCTTGAAAGGTTCTTGGAGAGTTCTTATAGTCTAGAGAATCAGGTCATTCGGGTTGTGGATGGGAGTTCTGGAACAGTAATATTGGCTGACTACGGCAACTTTTTTGCCGCATATCCGTCCCGGTCAACGGATTCTTCCGTTCATACTAGCCCGCTAAAACTTGTACTCCGAGTGCAAACTTTGAAATTTGACTACTCATGCACGCAGACCTTCGCTCTCAAAAGATACGCTTGAATGAGTTGAATCTTTCAAATCCTCGAATTTTACGCGTAAGGCGACAGCCGGAATCCGGCCCAGGCCAGCGGAGCACGGAGGAAGAAAATCATCTATCGAAAGAGCACTTTAACATCTTGAATATCATCTCCCAAAATCCGTGAGCCACCTGTTGTAGAATTTTTCTATTCAGAATTTTTTTAATTTTTAACTTCCGGGTCATCGATAGTACAATTTCGAAGAAGCTCAAGCCAAGCTCAAGCAGAAGATTCGACCAATCGAAAGGAGGTGAAGAATTAGCATAGCTAATAGCTATAATTTAGCGCTGGTTACGACGCGTCGCGTCGCGTCTTGCGTTGCGTCTCGCGATCGTGAAAGATCAATGACTAAAACGACGAAAACATCTGCTTCAAATATGGATTGTTTACTGTAAGAACGTATAATGAAGCTCGATTTATATCTTCATCCCCGATGACCACTACATTTTTTCAGAACCCGCTGCCAATGCAAAGTCGTAGGTAGTCTTCTCTAAGCGTCTCGTTACACACTGACTATCCTACGGGTGCATATAGAACGTGTACGTATTATGAGCATAAATAACCAAAAACCCAATAAGAAAGAAAACCAAACAATCCTTCAAGAGGAAATCTCAACGAATGTCAAAAACTGTGCTGCTGCGTTTACGTCAAAGTTTTGTACAGTATAAGTCGTGTCGTCCACAGTTGCTGAAACATCCAGGTATGTCACCGAATTACTGACGTTTCCTGTAAAGAATATGAACCCTCCTTCCGGTGGATTACTATCGTCAAGTATGAGATTGATCAAGGTCGTGGTGGGTAGGAAAGGAGGAGCAGTGGCAGTTGAGATTGGGGTAAAAGCGGTGAGAGTCGCCGTGCTGGCTGAAGCGGCACCTCCAAGTACCTTCAAGTAACCGATGTTAGCATCTAATCCACGCATGAAGCCGTAAAATACTTACCGCCACAACAATTCTGAAAAACTCGGTATTTGAATCAAGTAGAACAACACCTTCACTACGGTCAATATCGACAAAGAGTGAGAGTGCCGGATCCTGTTCAAGCACAAATCCAGTCCCGCCATTATCGACTATAATGGGATCAGATCCGTCATTGTTGTTGACTTCGAACCAGAAATTGGATATCGAGGATGTAGCATCGATGGTGGCTTTGAAAGAGTAGCGGATAGGAGTAACACCCGCTTGTATGCCAATTTCGTTGAAGGCAAGAGGGTCTGAGCTGGACGAAGGGACTGAGCATCCAGTAGATGGACAGACAGAATCTCCCTCCTGATCGACCCCAGAACATAGTGACTGTGGGACTCGTATTAGTGGGGTGAAGAACCTAAGTTAATATGTCTGATTAGCACAAGTACTTGATAATGAAGTTTATATACGCACTCGAAGGGCAGTTAATAGGATGAATGTAGTATTTTGGTATGAGAGCAAAGGATCGTTGATGACATAGTTGAACGGTTCAGTAATGGGATCGGTAAGGCTCACGGTACTTGGAACTGTGTTGAGCATTCTCTGAAGCAAGGTTCCACAAGTTTCACTGAAAGTATCAGCGGAGAGTAGGCTAATTTACGAAGAAACTTATTATCTCCGAACTTCAACGAGGAAAAAAGAAAACGCGCCTTTGCATGGTAACATTCCCATCGCTAGAGAAGATCCTGAGATCTGATTTTGTTGTGACATTTGAGCCGACAATGAGTACGTCTTGTGTGGTGTCACCAAGATATTGGGAAACACTGCCAACATCTTGTTAGGGAAGTAAATATCAAGGGCAAGTAAGCGTACTTACATTGTATTATCAAACTTGCCAGGAGTTGTATCAAAGGTAGCAACATCAGTATCCCCCAAATCCTCAGTTACAATCGTAGGGAAATCCTCTTGTCTGACGCCCCCGAGCGTATGTCCGCATGCAACAAGACCTATCATCTCCGTCTGATTGAAGCCCTGCTGCTGGAATAATTGTATATGAGTCGCAAGATCTTGTTGAGGCTCGGGAACAGTCGCTGGGCCCCCTTCAGTGGCATCGACACGACCAGCACTGTAAGGAATGAATGGACCACCGCATGATGAGACGGCGAAGACTGTTCCTAATGCTATCACGTCCGCCACTAAAGATAGAATAAGAAAAAGGTTTGTTCTCTTAGTGATGTTCAACGTTTAATACGTACTTCCAAAAAACGGAGTAACAAGCGCATCGGAATTGAAGTCCGACAGGGTCTGAGGCATTCCTTCTCCTATATTCTGCAAGAGATCTTTCAGACTGAGAATTCCGACAGAAATATGTTTAATACCTGAGCTCCCCTGTTAAGTTCATACTGAATCGAGGCATCGAGTCCTCCAGCTCCAGTACTGACATCGTAAGTCGCCATGTCGTGATAAGCCTGTACTCAGAGAATAATTTTCTCAGTTGCTGTTCAAAATCATTCTTATCCGATTAAATTCACTCACAAGACGGACCCATTGCGCTGGTATAGTGGTATTTTCCCTCGGCGGGCAGCCACTCACGAGTTCGGACAACTGACCTTCAAAAAGCTGCTTATCCGCATACTTCAACAGAGTGTTGGGCCATTGGAACGTCGGATTCGAGACGCTCTGGGCGTAATAGCCAGCCAAGGTGCTGGATATCACTAGGAACTGGAAGAGTTGCGACATGGAGTCGGAGGAAAATGGGATGGTTTGGGATGGAGAGGTCAGATAGTACTTGAATAAATACCTGTTTTTTCTATACCCTCGTTCACCATACTTGGACGTTCAGGCCTCAGGTACGGTTGTTACAGCCTTGCCTAGTCTCCTTCAACCCTGCGGGATTATACACACGGAGTCAATTATGTAGTAACATTTACCAAAATTCTTTTCTATGCCTTCGATAGGCTTACTGTACTATTTCTGGTACGCCCTGATTCCCCTGATTCGTTGGTAAGTACTTGATGTACCTTGACATTCAGTACTTACATTTCTCCCTGCGGATACACCACCGTTTCTGCGATTACAATATCTTTCAGCGGTGTAATCTCGGCGATTTCTGGATGACAATGAACTAGGAGTGTCCAGAGGATACTGAAATAGACAGACCGGATGTGACCGAGCTATAACATCAATGTTCAGAGGTTGTACAGAACGACTTCGATACGAGTACCTATCCTTGGGTCTCAAAAAGATTAGACCGGATTCAACCGACAGTAATATGTTTATAACTGAGCTCCCCTGTTAAGTTCATATGAATCGAGGAATCGAGTCCTCCAGCTCCAGTACTGCATCGTAAGTCGAATGTCGTGATTGTTTTGTGTTGGGTGTTTGTGGTTGTGTGGTTTTGTGCATGTGTGTTTGTTTTGTGGTGTGGTGTGTGTGTGTACTCTGAATGTAATGTGTTTGTTGTGGTGGTGGTTGCGTGGTGGTGTTTGTGTGTTGGCGTTGGTGGTGGTGGTTGTGTGTGGTGTGGTATAGGATCCAGAGGTTTTATTGGTGTGTGATCTGTTGTTCACCTTTTTTTGGTTTTTTTTGGTTTTTTGTTGTGTTTGTTATGTATATTTTTTTTTTTTTTTTTTGTTATATGTTTTTATGTTGTTGGCTTTTTCTTTTTTTTGCCTGTGTGTCATGCGATAGATACCGAGCTTCGGAACGATTTATTCAACATAAAGTGTTATTCGATACAGGGCTTCGGCGTCGGCCCGGTCAGGGCGTGTTGGGGATTTGTGGACCGTGCGCGGATTGCCGGAGGTATCATGCGGATCAGACTATCTTCAATGGGAAAGAGGGTGTGGTCTTTGTTTTGGATTATCACTAGTAGACAGGTGGAGGCAGGCTGTTGGATGGTCCCTGGAAGACGTGGGGTGCCGGCGTGCCCCCGAGCGATAGTCGAATTCTGGCAGGTTGGCGGGACGAGGAAGAGCGGAACAACCTTGCTTGACAGGTGAAATCTGGGATTGCTAAACGTCAGACGTGGGCGGCGGGCGTCGCCCTGGGGGTGGGGGACGGGGGGGGTGCCGGGAAAGTGGAGAGGGCTCGCGCCGATGGGGGCGTCTGAAACGGGGAAGTTAAGTACAAGCTCATTTGCTGATACCGCAACGTATGGTTTATCTGGGATATAGTTGGATCCGTTGTGTTCTCGATGGGTGGGGTGAGGGTCACGAGGCAGAGCGGGTGGGGGGCCGCGGTGCGGGTTACCCGTTGTTGGCTATCCGGTCGGTTGCATCACTCGGCAAACGGGGCCGGCGCCCTTTGGACCGCGGTGCGGGCTGGTCGCGCCTTGGTCGTTGGGCGGCGTAAAAGGCGGGGGCGCCGACAGGTTTATCCCCAGGAGGAAAACACTTCCATAAGCAATCGTCAGCTCTTCCATAGCAGGGGCATGTAATATACGGGATCTGGGCTGCGGAAGCAGAGTCAGGTCAATAAAGATATCCACAGAGAGCCCGACGGCAAAAGCGTAATGGCGAGAGGCGGCGAAGCGACGATGAGAACATTGTTCGGAGACAGGGAAACGATCAGTCGCGAGCCTAGGACGCAAAGCGGAGAGATATGCTAAGGTCTCTTAGCGTTCTCGATCGCGTTGATAATCAAGCTCAAGCCTCTGTCCAACGAGATCTGTCTCCTACATATACACGCAGTATTTCTCGCACTAAACATTCTAGCAAGGTATAAACGGCCTCCGGCCCACCGCCCTATGGAACAAAACTTCACGGGTGCATGAGTATATATAACTTGGGGGAAAGAGAGCGTGGGTAGCCTGAGTGGCGAGCGGAGAGACGTGTGCTGCCGGGGGGCAACTCGTTTAAACCACGAGTGTCAGTATAGCGCACACGGATGCGGACTGTGCGGTGCTTCGTACGAGATATGTTGCGTGACTAGGATGCGCTTCAAGGCCAAGGCAATTCCTGCCAGCCGCTATGATGACGAGACGCCGACCGATGTCGTACCTGTTATGCAGGATGAAACAGTCGTTAACGGAGTGGTTGGCAAACTGCACGGGAGCAGGACGTGAGCATACGTTCAGTTACAGACGGCTTTCAAAATCTTAATTTAAGGGAGGCGTCCTATCGGTGCGGCATCATACAATGTGTTCGGATATCAGGGATCGCCAGTGCAAGGGTGACAGATGGTGTCCGCAGGCGGGTATGGGGTCAAACACTCCTATTGATTTCACATAGCCTGTGTGCGAGCAGCTCCAGCTCACGTAAAGCTGCGTTCGGAAGCAAGACGCGTTATATATTGCCGTTTCGCGGAGCCATAGGCAGTCGGCCTGTCCCCGGGCTCACGGAATGATCGACCTCTCCGATTATATGAGAGAAGCATCTACTAGACGGCTGAAACTATTAGCGAGGCTATCTCTCTAAGCATTCTAATAGAGACCGTCTGTTATCGGCGTCAACATCCTCCTGGGATTCTCAAACTCTGCGTCTGGGATATTCGTGCTATTTGTTTGAACCATATTCCACATCAAAACACTCAGTCGGGATTTTTTTGTGTTCGAACAGGGTGCTTGAAGTCAGGTCGAACCGCAGAGCCTCATGGGTAAGGTCTGAGGATCGAGACTCCTGTATTGCGTTTAATAGTTAAGTTTCCCGTTTACTCGACACGTGCCATCATCGCCGACACCGTCGCGAGGGTGAGCATAGCTACAGAATATCAGGAATAAATCAAACTACTCGCCTAGCGGATAACTTGGATGAGAAAGACTTGAGGTGAACAGCCTTCCGCAGCAGCTTTTTTCCATTTCAGAGTGTGATGTAGAAGTGTATCATCAGGAAAACGAAACTCTGAACGTTACCGGTAGGCCGCTACCCACTCCGCTTCTATGGGTCCGACTATCTTCGAGGCATCAAATTATTAGAGTCAATTGCAATTCCTTCAACTCTATCGTGCTAATTCGCCTAGCAAGGCGGAACCTGTAATTCCAGCGATTCTTCCCCACTGTTCGGAATTGGAGGTTGGAAGCAGGCGCTGCACAGCAGATCAATTTCTGTTTTGGTATTAATGGTATTCAATGGTATTCAGGAAGATATAAAATGGAGACAAGACCATGCGTAGTTTGCTTTCTTCCCTTTGCTTGCATTGCACCTCCCTGCCTCAGCTCTTACAAGTCGTGGAGTCAGCCCACGGTGTATGTTGTTGTGTCTTAGGCCTCGGTGTTTGTCGACTCAATACTACCTTATCATTCTTGTTCTTTTTTGCTGATATGTACTTGGCTTGCTTTTCTACCCGCGTTGCTTAATTTTTGCTTGTCGCGTTACTTACTTATTTGGTCATGTAACTGTATATGGTGTAGATACTGGCGCTCGGCGTCACTCACCGGCTGGGCTCCGTGTCTTACAACATTGGATCTTGATCCGGGATGATTCCGATCAATCGGAGTGCTACCAATCGAACCCCCTCTTGTACAATTTCGACCAATCGAAAGGAGGTGAAGAATTAGCATAGCTAATAGCTATATTTAGCGCTGGTTACGACGCGTCGCGTCTTGCGTTGCATCTCGCAATCGTGAAAGATCAATGACTAAAACGACGAAAACATCTGCTTTAAATATGGATTGTTTACTGTAAGAACGTATAATGAAGCTCGATTTATATCTTCATCCCCGATGACCACTACATTTTTTCAGAACCCGCTGCCAATGCAAAGTCCTAGGTAGTCTCCTCTAAGCGTCTCGTTACACACTGACTATCCTACGGGTGCATATAGAACGTGTACGTACTATGAGCATAAATAACCAAAAACCCAATAAGAGAGAAAACTAAACAATCCTTCAAGAGGAAATCTCAACGAATGTCAAAAACTGTGCTGCTGCGTTTACGTCAAAGTTTTGTACAGTATAAGTCGTGTCGTCCACAGTTGCTGAAACATCCAGGTATGTCACCGAATTACTGACGTTTCCTGTAAAGAATATGAACCCTCCTTCCGGTGGATTACTGTCGTCAAGTATGAGATTGATCAAGGTCGTGGTGGGTAGGAAAGGAGGAGCAGTGGCAGTTGAGATCGGGGTAAAAGCGGTGAGAGTCGCCGTGCTGGCTGAAGCGGCATCTCCAAGTACCTTCAAGTAACCGATGTTAGCATCTAATCCACGCATGAAGCCGTAAGATACTTACCGCCACAACTATTCTGAAAAACTCGGTATTTGAATCAAGTAGAACAACACCTTCACTACGGTCGATATCGACAAAGAGTGAGAGTGCCGGATCCTGTTCAAGCACAAATCCAGTCCCGCCATTATCGACTATAATGGGATCAGATCCGTCATTGTTGTTGACTTCGAACCAGAAATTGGATATCGAGGATGTAGCATCGATGGTGGCTTTGAAAGAGTAGCGGATAGGAGTAACACCCACTTGTATGCCAATTTCGTTGAAGGCAAGAGGGTCTGAGCTGGACGAAGGGATTGAGCATCCAGTAGATGGACAGACAGAATCTCCCTCCTGATCGACCCAGAACATAGTGACTGTGGGACTCGTATCAGTGGGGTGAAGAACCTAAGTTAATATGTCAGATTAGTACAAGTACTTGATAATGAAGTTTATATACGCACTCGAAGGGCAGTTAATAGGATGAATGTAGTATTTTGGTATGAGAGCAAAGGATCGTTGATGACATAGTTGAACGGTTCAGTAATGGGATCGGTAAGGCTCACGGTACTTGGAACTGTGTTGAGCATTCTCTGAAGCAAGGTTCCACAAGTTTCACTGAAAGTATCAGCGGAGAGTAGGCTAACATACACAGGAAACTTATTATCTCCGAACTTTAACGAGGAAAAAAGAAAACGCGCCTTTGCATGGTAACATTCCCATCGCTAGAGAAGATCCTGAGATCTGATTTTGTTGTGACATTTGAGCCGACAATGAGTACGTCTTGTGTGGTGTCACCAAGATATTGGGAAACACTGCCAACATCTTGTTAGGGAAGTAAATATCAAGGGCAAGTAAGCGTACTTACATTGTATTATCAAACTTGCCAGGAGTTGTATCAAAGGTAGCAACATCAGTATCCCCCAAATCCTCAGTTACAATCGTAGGGAAATCCTCTTGTCTGACGCCCCGAGCGTATGTCCGCATGCAACAAGACCTATCATCTCCGTCTGATTGAAGCCCTGCTGCTGGAATAATTGTATATGAGTCGCAAGATCTTGTTGAGGCTCGGGAACAGTCGCCGGGCCCCCTTCAGTGGCATCGACACGACCAGCACTGTAAGGAATGAATGGACCACCGCATGATGAGACGGCGAAGACTGTTCCTAATGCTATCACGTCCGCCACTAAAGATAGGATAAGATAAAGGTTTGTTCTCTTAGTGATGTTCAACGTTTAATACGTACTTCCAAAAAACGGAGTAACAAGCGCATCGGAATTGAAGTCCGACAGGGTCTGAGGCATTCCTTCTCCTATATTCTGCAAGAGATCTTTCAGACTGAGAATTCCGACAGAAATATGTTTAATACCTGAGCTCCCCTGTTAAGTTCATACTGAATCGAGGCATCGAGTCCTCCAGCTCCAGTACTGACATCGTAAGTCGCCATGTCGTGATAAGCCTGTACTCAGAGAATAATTTTCTCAGTTGCTGTTCAGAATCATTCTTATCCGATTAAATTCACTCACAAGACGGACCCATTGCGCTGGTATAGTGGTATTTTCCCTCGGCGGGCAGCCACTCACGAGCTCGGACAACTGACCTTCAAAAAGCTGCTTATCCGCATACTTCAACAGAGTGTTGGGCCATTGGAACGTCGGATTCGAGACGCTCTGGGCGTAATAGCCAGCCAAGGTGCTGGATATCACTAGGAACTGGAAGAGTTGCGACATGGAGTCGGAGGAAAATGGGATGGTTTGGGATGGAGAGGTCAGATAGTACTTGAATAAATACCTGTTTTTTCTATACCCTCGATAAGACGTTCAGGCCTCAGGTACGGTTGTTACAGCCTTGCCTAGTCTCCTTCAACCCTGCGGGATTATACACACGGAGTCAATTATATAGTAACATTTACCAAAATTCTTTTCTATGCCTTCGATAGGCTTACTGTACTATTTCTGGTACGCCCTGATTCCCCTGATTCGTTGGTAAGTACTTGATGTACCTTGACATTCAGTACTTACATTTCTCCCTGCGGATACACAACCGTTTCTGCGATTACAATATCTTTCAGCGGTGTAATCTCGGCGATTTCTGGATGACAATGAACTAGGAGTGTCCAGAGGATACTGAAATAGACAGACCGGATGTGACCGAGCTATAACATCAATGTTCAGAGGTTGTACAGAACGACTTCGATACGAGTACCTATCCTTGGGTCTCAAAAAGACTGAGCGTCCGAAGAATCAAATGGAAGATATTCCTTTCCTCCAAGGGATAACGATCTGTAAAATTAAATGCTCAATTCTGAGTCGGAGCTATGTCTTGAAAAAACCAGGGAACGAATGAACGTGTGGTACTTACTATATTGGCTGACAGAAGACTGCCACTGTCGAAACCGACGGAGACCTTACCTGACCTTACTGGGGATGGATAATGAATAGAATAAGTAGGGCTGTCCTAGTAGTCGATTCTAAAGGACAATGATTATGCCTACCAGATTGAGTATGCCCTATGAGAAACGTTGCCGCCTTCAGTAGAACACAGAGCTAGTTCAATTTATAGATACCCGCTTTTTTTTCTTTACAGACCGAGAGTGAGAGTTGAAACAGCCGTAGCCTGGGACTCGCAACTCTTAATGTTCAAAGGACGCTGGTTTTCGGTTCCGCAACATACTTAGCTTACTGAGAGCTTCGCTATTTGGGAAAACAAATGCGCCAATAATGTCCTTGCCGCGAGAAGACTAAAGATTCGACGAATCACAAAGACTTGACCCAAAGATCAGGTACTAGGTGTTCAAGTTGGATTCTCATAGGCCCTTTCTGGCGCGTAGGTTGTTGTCGGCTCCATATTGGAGTGAAACCGAAGGCAAGGTTGGAGACAGCATATTGATGAAAAGGTTTGTAAGTTTCAGCAAAGGGCTTCGGGAACATTTCCCGATCCCCGTTTAATAAGGTCAGGGTCCGGGTCCAGCATAGCACCAAGTTTCGGAAGGAAGAAGCTCGAAGAAATCAACTCGCGTCGGGGATTTTTTGCAGAGCAGCAGATCTACTTTGCTGAATCGGCGAAACGAAAAGTTGGAGCTTTGGTTGGTTTTTCCGAAGCGGAAGTTCTGAGCACCGACTCGGAGCAGTTCGGCTCGAGGGTATAGCCTACTGTATGTCTCCCTATGGAGAATGGGAAGCTTGTCGCGGAACTTGACTCGGAAAGACGGAAGGAAGGAAATTGAGTGAGAAGCAAACTGGCGCCACGCGTGATTAGTGCTCACCCGCCGGCCTACCGTATGTCCCCGTGGAGAATTGAGAGCTTTTCGAAAAACTTGAACGACAAGGGGGTGAGGGGTTAGGTAGGCTAGGCCCTTTTTTTACGCCAACCGTCAGCAATGAGCCAAAGAAGCTGTTTGATTTTTTAGCGGCGCCCTGTCTTTACTGCCTGATATACTCATATTCCAATTTACCTCTTCCTTTCTCATTTCCCTCCAGTGCTCTGGTCGCCATTCTTCTCCAATCAGAACTCATTCGCCTACGAATATATTTGGCAACGGCTATGTCTTTGTTCCAAAAGTCTTTAGATCGTCGGATGAAAAGTCATCATCAGTTGGCCATTTTTCCTCCAGGTGGTTGGCGTCTATTGTCTCGATGAGACGCACGAGAAGAAATAACGGATGTGTGTTGAGCATTTTCCAAAAGATATTTCGAGCACTTAAAGATGTTCCAACGGCTTCGCAGACTCAGATCATTGTTCAATTTGTTGCGATACTACGTCCTATGGAACACGGATGGAACGAGTGGCGGCATTTTTTTCGACAGTATGCCAATCCCGAATTGTGACCCTTCGCACTACTTACAAAGGTTTTGATCGTTAACAGTCAGATCGTAAAGACACAAAGTGCATACCAATTTCGGTGACGCTGGCGAAGGAGTCATGAGGCAGCGCCGGCGGTTTATCCAAGAAGTTGAGATGATTCTTGACTGCATCAAGAATATCGATATCCTATAGGAGTTGTCCCGAGTCCCATTTGAGAAGATTTGACGCAAGGCTTTTGGGTGCGCGAACAGACAGATTGTCGTCAACAGCATCCTAGACGGTTCCGGGCGCGTTCTTATACGAAGTTTTCAAAGAATCGTTTACTTTGATGGAGTCAGGAGCGCTATCACTGTACCATGGAGGTAGGAACTCCCTGATTTCGGAAGACGGAGTGCCGTCAAAGGCAGACAGTAAGCCAGTCTCGGTAGTGGACGCTAGCTTGGAGGGCTGCGAAGAAGAGTAACTCGAAGAGAGCTTGGGGCAACAATGATATTGAAGGGACGGCTTTTTTCGAACCAGTCTTGAAGCTATAGCTAGCTCTGACGTTTAGCGCCGTGCACTCTCGAAACCTCTATCTTCCAGGTTCCTCGCCTAGGCCCTCAATTCATTTCTAACATCGAAGCTAACCCTCCGTTGCTATCCCTGTCAGCAGGTATATGAATTCGAGCATGACAAGACCCAGGTCAGAAGGATGTTCAGAGTTTCTGCTATCGAGATAGATGGCCATAGAGAAGAATAAGGAAAGCGGGACTAGGCATAGAGATGCGATTATTTGACAGATAGAAATGAAAGGTATGCTTTCAGCTGCGTCTGACTTGTAAGAAATCGTATCGAAATACCGTCGATTAACGACCTTTTTCTATACAAAGCCAAGTTCAGCTTCAACTGCAAGAAACACGACGAATAAAAAACGCACTGATCTTCTCAGTCCTCTTCTTCAACGCTTCCGCCATTTCCACTACGCCTCTCAGCAAAAGCACTTTGACACACAGAATCCACATCACGTACGCCAGTAAACCTCCAAAAACTTCGTAGCTCTCGTACTTGCAGCCAGCCTTCGCGTCCGAGTCGTTCAAGTTTTCCCTTTTTTCGTTCGCTGTAATCATCTGCCACCGTTCACACCATAAAAACCATTCTGGGAACGACGAGGACGTCGTCCTCCATGCCAGACGATGATTTTCATGATCTACGACTTTTAGTTGAACGACTGTTTGTGAGACTTGGAAGGATCGAAGCAGGAAATATGGGTCAGAAAGTTGAGGTGGAGTGTGTACTGTTAGAAGCATTTGTTGACCTGGTTTTGGTTGGTCTTTGGAGGAGGAAAGGAATGTTTGTTCTCGACTGCGAGGTTTATTGAGACTGGGATTGAGAATAATATACAAGTAATAGTCGGCCCAAATTCGCGTACATGAAAGGATTCCTGAAAACAAACAAAATAAAGTTAATAGATGCCCAAAATACACGCGTACGACACTCACCAACTTCCATAGGACTCGAAATCCATTAACACATTCCATACATCCTCTGCCGTGATTGGCGCGTCAAATTCTAGTAACGTGTAGACGGGAAACACGCCACCGCTGGAGGATAATGAGGGTTCGCTCATATGCTGAGTATAACTTCCTGGTAGTATACCAGCTAGTACACGCGCTTGTCATTATGCTCTGTGACTATCGTGCGCGGCGAAAGCTGGGTTCGACTCCCAGCCGGGGAGGTCGATGTCTCTTGTCAAATCATTTTTGTCTCGGCCGGATTCTTTACGCAGTATTCGCCTCCAGACAGGATCATACCTCTACAATTGAACTCTTGAGGGACAAGAGTATGCTCATTCTATCCTCCAAAACAGCACCCTACTGTAAACATGATAAGACTAGTCTTTCGCTTGAAGCTGTGCTCAGCCTGTAATTCAGGAGTTGGATTCCTAGTTAGGGTACGAATCGATGTTTTGAGGTATGAATCTGCCACTCAAAGCTCTGTTTGATCATCATATCGACTTGTTTAGACCATGGCGCGATCTAAAGCGGTTTTGCAATGATTAGTTCACTAAATACAACTCAGAGCCTGATGTTCAACACTTAATTACAAAATCCCGTCAATGCAATCTAAGCTTAAGTAGTTCGATTTCTACACTATCTTCATTCAAGACTTTGTCCAAATTAAAACAGGCCAACAGCGAAGCGACCGAAAGCCAAAGTGCATTTTCCACGAAAATCCTCACAGGGCGTATACGGCTTCCAAGCCCAAATGTTGCTTCTGGGTACGGGAAGGTGCTATTGAGTGTTGCATCTGAGTTAAGGGAGTTCTCTAGACGGAACTGGTCTGCGTCTGAATCGTGGTTCGTGAAGGATCACCCTAATCATAGCGAGTAGACAGTCCACCATCGCAATGCCTAGTGCATCAACATAAGGAACTCTATCCTCATCTCCAAAGTCCGGAAGTCGATCGGAACCTACGACTGCATCGACAGCAGCATGGCCTTTATTCCAAATATCCACAACTGAAGAGAACTGAAGAGAACAATGACGTTCATAGACGTAGATATCTCAAAAACGACGAGACGAAATCGCTCAGCCGCTGGTGCAATTGCACTCACCGAGTCTGCTCCGGCTTGGGAAGAAATCCGCGGTTAATATTCGTTAAGAACTTACCTACAGTTACCTGCATCACATAGGCCAGCAATTGAACCCCCCAAAACGTCGTAGGTCTCGTACTTGTAGCTAGCCGTCGCGTCCGAGACGCGAGCTGATGATTCTCATGATCTACGATTTTGAACTAAACGACTGTGTGTGGGTCGGAGCAGGAAGTGCAGGTTAGAAGGTTGAGGTGGAGCGTGTACGGATTTTTTACCCTGGTTCTGGTTCTGAGGAGAGGAAGGTTTGTTCTCAACTGCGAGTTTTATTGAGACTAAAGTCGCTGATAAGATTTTCCGGCATGGTATAGTTCGGAAACATACGTATTCGGCATGGTTCGGCAGCTTGTACTTAGGAGCTTAGGAGCTTTCGGGCGTTCCAAAATGTCTATACCAACGTTTGATGAAATGTATACGCGACTGCTGCCAGTATGGGAGAGGGAGGAAAACCGGGAAATGGTTTCGTGGGCTGGGATATTTGGATCGGTTGGGCGTGGTCGGGCTCATAAGGATTCGGATGTTGACATTGTTCTGGTCATGAAGGAAGGAGCTTCCGGTGAACCAATCGAACTTGAACAGGGTGAGTGGCTCAATTTCACTACGTGGGACGTGTATTTCCTACTATCCCTAGATCTGAAAGCAGCTTGCGGACGCGACGTGTCTTATCTGGTTATTTCTCGTAACCCCGAGGATGGTTCGTGGATGTGGGGCCACGTCCCTGATGAAGCCCTTCTTTCTGCTCGTACGGTTTTTGGAGATCCAAAGGACATTGCACATCTGAAACAAGAAGGGTTCAGCAAACTCTTCCAAGCGAAAAAGCGTTATGAATCTATCGCTGAAGTAGTGCAGAAGATCAAATGCTGTGTTGCTCGAGCACAGACACTCGAGGTCAATACTTGCTTGTAACTCTTTTGCGCTATACTAACTAGTCGTCGCCCCTGCAGACATTTCTTCTCCCTGACTTTCAAGCCACACGACAACAATGTCTCTCTGCGCTATATGCTCTTTTTGAATTACTCGACATTCCGTTCTCAGATCCCATTAGAACAATCCCTGCATACACCGCATTCGAGAAGGCCGAACAAACGAAGAAAATCATCAGGGATGGTTCCCTCGACATTGACGCGACGGTCTGGGCAAAAATCTGGCCACGATTGCAGGCTGGTGATCTCGCAATGTGGTCTTGGGATGTAGCTATTTCATGTGCTCAAACATATCTCAAGCATATGTTTGCGTCTGCGAGGCTGGCTGATTCGTTTGAAAGAGGTCTTTCTATCGATGATAGTCTATATGTGGACATTGCCAGATAGGTACTTGGGTTCCGCAATATATGCAGAGCCATGAAAGCTCTTCTTCCTTAACTGGCTCAATGTTAAACGGCTTAGCGCAGATTCAATTTTCGTTCCTCTTGATTCGAGATCATGATCGGAAATGATGAAATTTCTTTCTTACGTTCAAATCTCCTGGTCGATGGTAATACTTTTGACTTCCTCAGGTTTTGGCTCTGGATCGCTGGGAACGGTGCTTCTCGTTTAACTGGCGCGTCAAATTCCAGTGACACGTAGACGGGAAAAATGCCCCCCGCTGGAGGATAATGAAGGTTCGCTCATATGCTGGGTCAGAGATTTAGACAAATTAGAAGATGGATTGTGTTACTTACGCGTAACTCCCTGGTAGTATATCGGTTAGTACACGCGCTTGTCATTAGCCGCAGTATTGAACTAAGTTGCGCGCGAAAGCTGGGTTCGACTCCCAGCCAGGGAGGTGATTCA